>CAUYQV010063385.1:0-20158 GCA_963574575.1 Galagoides demidoff
GGCTGCAACCAAAAAATGGCCGGGCGTTGTGGTGGGCGCCTGTGGTCCCAGCTACTTGGGAGGCGGAGGCAGGAGACTCCCTTGAGCCCAGGAGTTGGAGGTTGCTATGAGCTGTGATGCCATGGCACTCTACCCAGGGGGATACCTTGAGGCTCTGTCTCAAAAAAAAAAAAAATTTTTTTTAAAAAGGAAAAATCATCTTATATTTACTCTTCACGTTACTGCAACAGGAACATACAGATAATTCAGATAAACCATCACACCTAACTCTGGTTTTCCAAGGTTTCTATAAGCCTGGTGCCCTGGTTTCTCATGTCCATTAATCCATAATATGTACCTTTTGCTTTAATTATGCTACTCCCTCCTGTAGCCCTACAAAGTGCCAAAGTCTTCCCTGATGCTATTTCTTAAAACATTTCATTCCCCTAACTTGAAATGTCTTCCGATCTTTCCTCTGCTTACTGAAATCCAATCTGCCTGACAAATCGAGTTTATTTTGTCCATAAAATTACATTGGGTTATTTTCAACACCAATTTTGCAAATGTTTATCCATGATAAATTTTTCACTAACAGAGGAAAAAAGCTTTTAAAACAGTCTATGAATATAAAGCTCTGAATATTAGTGTTTCTGTTTTCCATATTCTTTGTTATCTTTGAACTTCCAAGTAAGTTTATACCTCAGGTACTTGGGGACAAATATAATGTCAAATATCTATTTCCTGTTTGCCAAAACCATTAAAATATCCTGATGATTCATTTTTATAGCTCTTACTACATTTCCTAGAGAGTTTCTCATATCCAATAATGGTGCAGGAATAATTTATTGGAACATGGGTCCAGATTTTGGTTCTGGAACATATGACCATACATTTAAAGACGTACAATGCAGTCCCTAAAAATAGATGGAACTTGAATAATTTGCATAGACTAGCTTACATGGTTGCCAATATTGTCAGTCTCTTTTGTATTATCTCCCTTGTTTATGAAAATTGTATTGTTTAGAAATCATCCCTAGAGTTTACCAGGTATACAACAGACCTCTAGTAATTGCTTGCCGATTAACTGGGTTGATCCTTTATCTGACTGGATAGAAAAAAAAAAACAGAAAAACAGAGATTTATATCAGAGAAAAGCATCACAAAGCCAATAATGGGATGATACATAGTTAATAACATGCATGGACCATTATGAAAGTGCTCGGCTAAGATAACGTAATAGAAAAAGGTAAAAAATCCATTTCTGATTCAAATTATTCCTTGAAAATCATGAGTTTTTGATCATCCTCCATAAATGATGAAAACAGTGCTTATTGTTTTACAAATGTAGAACGTTTTTCCTTCTGCACTAAGAGAAGTGATGACTTCAGTAATCTCTCCTCCTCACAACCAAAAAAAAAGAGAGAGATTATTTTGCTTTCAGGGATACATCAGAAATCTTTCTTTCCTGTTTCAAAAATAAGAAAAACATAGTCTAGGAAATTGCTACAGAGGTGAAATAGCAAGACCTTTGTTTATGAAGAAAAAGACCAAGTATGTAATTCTCTTGCCTTGCCCTGGAGCAAAGACGTTTATGTGTTGAAAAAGGAGAGATCATCTTCTTCTTCTTACCGAAAAATGTACAACTTTGTACATGTGCCCTACTTAATATCCCTTTGAGTTAGATCTGCCTCTACATGGAGAGTCTGAGAGTTTTTACTCCACTGCTTCCCATTACTTATCATAATTTAAACGTTTATTTAAAAGCTAAATCAGTTTGTATGTAGTGTTGAAGTCTAATGCAACTTTCATTCTTTATATTATGTACAAATTTGCTTATAATTTCTTCTACATCAATAATATCTTTCTCCTCATAATTCACCCAATTTCTAAGGAATTGTTTTTAAAGGAAACTATTTGTTTGAATTGAGATAGTGTCTCAAAGCCTAGATGCTTCTGTAGGAAATATGTTAAGAAAGCAGTTTGTAAAATTTCTTATCAAGGATGTTTTTAGTAAGTTTTATATTTAAGATATATAGGAATACTTGTGATTTATTTGAATTAGGAAAATGATTACTTGAATGCAGAAAAGCAGAAATCTTAGTTATTAGGTTCATGTTTTACATGAACATTAAAATTTATATTGTTCCCTTGTGGAGTTGAATAAGAGCTCTATGATTAATACAAGAATAGAAGTTAAGTTGTAAACAGTATTAATCAATTGAATTGAACCAATTTATTATGGAAGTTTCAATGACCTCTTTCCATCCTGTTGAAGAAACAAAACTTCATAAAGTTCTATACAAATAACATGCTGTCACTTGTCCCGTCTGGATCATATCCTACTTAGTAAAGTATCTCAAGAATGGAAGAAAAAATATCCAATGTACTCAGTACTTTTATGAAACTGATTTACAATCACTCACACTTTCATATGAAGAATAGATCACAACTATGGCCCAGGATGAAGGAGGGGGGGAGGATGAGAGGGTAGGGGTAACATCAGAGTGAGGGAGGGTGAATTGTGGGATCAAACCTATGGTGCATATTGCAAGGGTATGTGTTGGATATATTAAGTATAAAGTATAAATGTTTTTATACTCTATAAGTATAGAGTATAATGTCTTAACACAATAATTAAGTAAACGAGGTGAGGTATATATTAACCAGCATGATGTAAGCGTTCCTAATTCTATATGAAATCAGCACATTGTACCCCATAAATGCATTAATGTGTACATGATCTATGTGTTTATTATTTAATAACAAAAAAGGATTCATATGAAGTAGTTTTTTCCAACAGATTCAAATGGAGCGTATAGTGTAGCCAGGTATGGTAGCTCACCCCTGTAATCCTAGTACTTTGGGAGGCTGAGACAGGTGGATTGTTTGAGCTCAGGAGTTCAAGAACAGCCTTAGCAATAATGAGACCCGGTCTCTACTAAAAATAGGAAAACTAGCTGGGTATTGTGTGGGAGCCTGTAGTCCCAGCTACTTGGGAGGCTAAGGCAAAAGGATCTCTGGAGCCCAAGAGTTTGAAGTTGCTGTGAGCTACGTGATGCCACAGTACTCTATCTAGCGCTACAGAGTGAGAATCTGTCTCAAAAAAAAAAAAAAAAAGCACCTAGTGTACAAACCTGTAGACGAATCTTAAAATACATGGTCCATGGAGGTTTAGTATCTAAATTTCACACTAATTTTACCAAATTGATTTTTAAAAATTAAGCAAAACAAAAAGAAAAAATAGGAAAAAGAAAAATTAATTATCTTAGTGGACTGGAAAAAAAGCAGCTTCTATAAAATTGTTAACAAGGCAGGAATAGTGAGGTTGCCCCAAAACTTAAGCCAGGCAGCAAGTAGTGATGTTTTTGGCTCAGCTGAACACAAACGGTAGGAAAGCAAAGTGACAAACTTCAAGAGGTTGTTCTAGGGATTACAGGAAAGGAAGTTGCTTTAGGCAGCAAATGAAAGCAATCTCTAATTCTTTCCTCACAAATATTGAAGAATAAAAGGAGCATGTAATAAATAAGCTCAACTCTCTCAAAATCAAATTGACATTTATTTAATATTAACTCTGTGCATGCACTAACTAAAAGCAATCGAAAGAAAATAATTAGTTGAAAGACTCATTCATTTCCTAACAGTATCCAGAGCTGCTTTTCTCTCACCCTAAAATTGAGAACTTTGAGGAAAGGAAATGGAAGCCAGGGATGTCGTGGGTTTTGTTGTTGTTGTTTTTAATTCTTCCTCTGTCATCCCGAGCTTCTAGGACTATGGGATTTTTCCAAAGGTTCTGTTGCTTCACCTGATTGACATGGGATTATCAGTGGAATAAAGACCAACAACACAGTTTTCATTTTGTGAGGCTGACAATTTCATTAACATAGACATTTTTCAGATTATCTTGGTAAAACAGCATGCTACCGGATTGGATTTGGGTAGCTCTGCTATAATACTGGTAGACTGCTTATGTTACAGAGTATGTAAATGTATATTTCAAGTTGTTTATATTGAAATTTATTTTCTTGTAAAACTTCAATTGCATGAAAAAAAAGGCTTAGAAATAGATCCCCAACAAATGCCACATAAGTATAATAAAAACCTGCAAAGAAGTTAAATTAAAAAAAATGTGTCTATGAGGGAAGACACACTTTATGCCCAACTTTTATCTCTCCCTATAGTGAACAGGGAACAATGTTTAATTTTATCATCACAAACACTGAGAAAATATTCCTCTGAGTGCTTCTGGGATGGAAGGGACTTCTCTTGAAGACTTTATTAAAAACAAGTCCAGGCAAAAATCTATTCCAATACGTACTTTATGACATTGCCCCTCCAGGTCACTGACTATTTCACACAATACTTTAGCAACTGGAATTGGAAAGAAGTCTGTATGCTGAATGCAAAAACAAAAGGAGTTGTTCATATAGTTTCATAGTTTTGTCACTTTCAAAAAAAATAAATGAATGCAATGATACATAAAATTACTATTTGCCTTATTTTATAATTTCAGAGTGTCAAAGTAATCAAGGCCCAGGAAATCTATTGTTTAGAGTATCTGATTCTTAGAACCTAGTGGTGTACGTTCCGAAAAGGAAATTTCATGAACTAGCTCATGTGTGAATTGGAACCAAACTGGACCCACATACATTTCATTCTTTTCATGTATTGGATTGCCCACTTATTGCATATGTAATCTCTTGCATGTATCAAACATTATATAATAAAATAATTTAAGGATAAATAAGTTGCATTCCCTTTCCACCATCTTCATCTAGGGAAATAATACTCTCAGGAAAGGAATCCAATCCAAGTATTAAAATAACATAAAAGACAATAGAATTTAGTGTCTTTTAAATTATATAAACCTCTAAGGTCACAACATTATAGGGACTCCCTCACAAAATATTTTAATTTAATTGAGAAAATTCGCAATAATATACAAATACTTACAATGCATATTTCATTAATCACAATGACATATAACAATTTTAAAATAATATATAAGATAATATGCATGCAATTATACTTTAAATTTAATTTATACTTAAATCAACAGATAGCTTGTACCCCTAGAATCACTGCTGTTACTCTGAGGTCACAGATTGTAGAGTATAAATTTAGAAATTTGGTTTCTGTTTCCAGTGCACATGGATAACTATGGCTGTTGAAAAAGATATTTCCTATCTTAGACTTTTATAATTCTGAGATTCTAAAGTGAACACTAATTTGGCCATGTATGATGTTACTAGATAGGATGCATCAATACAAGAGAAATAATGAAATTACAATAGACCCTTCTTTATTCCCCTCTTGTTTGACCTCTCTGCAGCCTGTAAGGGTCAACATTGCTTCCCTTTGACACTCCCTCCACAGACTTAGAGGACACCACTTGACCTTGGTTTCTTCTTACTCCTCCAACTCTCCTGTCCAGATTTCTCCCCCTATCCCTTTCTAATACTGGAATTCCCAGCACTAATAATGTGCCTTCTTCTCATGTTTTTCTACCATCACTCTGTATAAAATATCACAAAACCCACTGTAGAAAATCAAGAAGATACCTTTAAGGATAGGCCTTTATTCCGAAGGCCAAAACACATGTTTGAGAAAAGGGCAGGGTTTTTATAACTACTTAGCAAGGGAGTCATCTGAAGTTTATCGAAGTTTCAGGAAAGTTTACAAAATTGGTTCTCATGACAGAGATTTTTCTTGCAGTTTAATAGCCTTTGGTTTGGAAAAAGAGTTTATCATGAAGGTGAGAATGGACCCTATTGGCTAAGGTCAAATTCAAAGGCAAGAAGGAAAAAAAGAAAACAACTGCACATTTCAAGGGGGCTCAGGGACATAGATGAATTTTGATCATTCCAGGTCTCCTTCAAATGTGACCATCATAATCTTGATAAGTACCAATATTTATTGTTTCCATTCTACTTGTTTTTAGCTACTCTTTAAAAATAATTGCTTACTCTTTTGTTAGTAGACTATTGCAATTTAGGTAAAAATCTTGATTTTTTTTCTTATTCACTTTCACTATACAATACACTGTAATTAAGTTAACATAATAATTATTTTATTTAAAAGCCCCTAGATGTAAACCAGGCAAGTTTTCCTAAAACTACCCCTTTGTAAAATTGCCTAACATTTTATATATGTCCTAAGCATTAGAAAATTATGATAGTAGACAGTCATCTGGTAAAAATAAATGAAGAGGAGTCATATATGTATAAACTCAGGTTGTAAGGGCTCAACTGGAGTGCTGGTAGTGAGGAAGTAGGGGCGCTAAGTGTAGACATTTGTTGAAGAAATCTGGTGGAGAAAAAAGGGAAAAGATAGAGTGGTAGCTTAAGGATCACATGGGAATGCTCCTTAGACTAGGGGATTATATTTGTGTTATTATACAAAGGAGGAAAGAAAAGGTTGAAAGGTAGAAAGTTTGATGCATCAATGTCTCAGCAGAGGTAGGTAGGAAGTGACGAGAGCAGGAACACGGACTGAGGACCATTGTAATCCACATCAGATGAGCTGCATCTTCAGAGAAAAGCTGTAAGTAAAATTATTTACCAAGAGTGAGAGAGGCGGGGAAGGGACACGAATCTTTAGGAAATTGAGTAGAATAGTGATTAGCAGCAGATGTCCTGAAGGGTCCTTTGGGAGCCTCAATAGCTCACGCTGCACACTGACTGCCAGCTCCTGTTAAATAGGGCCCTGATTGAAACAGACAATGGGAATGTTTTCAGGGTCTAGGAGAGCAGTGTGCTAAACAAATTAATAATAATCTAGGCATGAAAATTCCAAACTTGTTAGAACTGTGTTATAATAGACAATGCAATTGACGATGACTATGCTCCTTTCAGCTGACTCTCATGTGTCGTGAAATCCACGCACGGTCGGGTATATACCTACTTTCCTCTATTTCTGTAATGGGTGTTATCTATTTCAAGAAATAGACCACATTTCTTCAATGTTTGACAGCTCCCACCATGCCACATTAATCCCCCACCAATGTATTATATTTAAATTTGTATTATGTCTAGACTTTTGTTCAATGAGGTAAAAATGTACCACCTGGCAAATCAAAGCTTAGCATATGTTTGTCCATTTTCCATAACATATCAAGTAACATTCCAATAGCAGACTCAGGGATAGTCTTTATGATTGTTCTAGACATTAGAATGAATAATATCTTACTATAGTAGTGAATAGTATCTATGCATATACACCAATAGAATGTGGAAATATGATTCATGACAATCACAGTAAATTCTGGAAGGGGATCACATAAAAAGAATCAGCAGATGTTTCAGAAAGAACAACTATGAATGACAAAAGCCCAAGGCACAAATACAGTAATAAAAACTTGAGGGGGGTATGGAAAGGGATACAAAATAAATACTGTACCCCCTGTAATGTTCAGAGACATGGCGCTCTTCTTCAAACTTTGGGATATGAGGTAGAAATAGTAGAGATCCTTTATGGTATCAGCCTGGCCTTTTAGTACAATGAAATTAAAGGAGCCCTTTAATTTGACTTCTTACCAACATGAGTGAGAAGCTCTTAGAGTATCCGATTTATACTACACAGCCTTATTCTCTGTCCTACTTTATGGAACTTATTGTACAATTGACCCAAGCTTCTCATTTCAGAGTTTCTTTCTCTTGAGAATCTGAAATTGAAAAGTAAGGAATTCTCATTTAAAGTAAGCCATTTTTCTTTAATCTTTTGAACACATAAGATAAAAACTCAGCAGAGGGAAACCAACCACCTTCCACAAACACACAGTCCATGATAGTGATGCTCAGACACAAGCTACAGAGTGTCCAAAGACTGACCCATTCCCCATCACAACCTCTCTTTTTGAGACTTGAGTGCCATTTAAGTTCATGAGATGTATTTCTGTCTTATAATTTCTTTTGCTTTCTTGTCCCCTTTTTAATTTAATTCTTTACTGATCTTAAACACTGGTACACAGTTACAGGGTACATATAAAATGTACAAGGAATATGAATATATTCTGCTACCACCAGAGGGAGCATAATTCTCAAGTCAGGGTATTTAGGGTATCCATGACCTCATGCATTTATCATTTCTATGTGTGGAACATTTAAAGTCTACTCTTTTAGCTATTTTGAAATACAAAAGACAATATAGTCACCCTAATCTGTTATTGAACCTTAGGTCTTGTTCCTGGTATCTAACTTCATGTTTATGCTCTAAATTAACCAAACTCTCTCATCCTCTCCCCCATACAGATCCCCTCCCTCTGGCACTAAGATTTTACTGTCTATCTCCATGAAATCAATTATTTTAGCTCTGACATGTGAGCGAGGACAGGGTATGTTTGTTTTCCCATGCCTGGCTTATTTCATTTAATGTAACAACTTCCAGTTCCATTAACCTTGCTACAAACAACCAGATGTCACTCTTTGTGTGGCTCAGTGGTATTTCCTTGTGTATATGGACCACGTTTACTTCATCCATCATCCACTAAGGGACACTTAGGCTGATTCCATATTTTTGCTGTCGTGAATAGCAGTGCAATAAACATGGGGTGCAGGCGTTCCCTTGGCACACTTATTTCTTCTTTGTTTAAATACCCAGTAGCTAGATTGCCTAATTACATAGTAGTTTTATTTTTATTTTTTTTTGAGAAATTGCCATGCTGTTTTCCATCATCACTAACTCATTTACATTTCATCAATAGAATATGAGTTCCCTTTTTTCCACACCCTCACCAGCATTTGCTAATTTTTTTTTTTTTTTTGTCTTTTTGATAGAAGCCACTCTAACTTTGGTACAATAACATCTCATTGTGGTTTTGATTTGTAGTTCCCTGATAATAAGTGATGTCAAGCATTTTTTTATAAACCTGTTGGCCATTTTTATGTCTTCTTTTCAGAAATGTGTATGCAGGCCCTTTGCCCACTTTTAATGGAATTATTATTGTTATTGAGTTATTTTTATATTCTTGATATTAGTCTTTTGTTAGATGACTAGTTTGTGAATATTTTCTCTTATTCAATGGTTAGCCTATTCACTCTGTTGATTATTTCCTTTGCTGTGAAGCTTCTTAGTTTAGTTTATATAGTTTAACATATAAAAAATCAGCAGTGTTTTTATACACCAATTAAAAATTGGCTGAAAAAGAAATCAAGAAAACAATCCGATTTGCAGTAGTTACAAAATAATACCTAGGGATAAATATAAGTGAGGATATGTAAACCTTCTATAAACTAAAAAACACTGATGAAAAAAATTGAAGATCACAAACCAATGGAAAGAAATCCCATGGCCGTGGCTATGAAAAAATTAATATTGGGAAAATGACCATATTGTCCAAAGAAATCTCCCCATTCAATGTGATTCCTATCAAAATATCGATGACATTTTTCACTGAAATAGAAAAAAAAAAATTCACAGAGAACCAAACAAGAAGCCTGACTAGCCAAAGCAATCTGAAGAAAAATGAACAAAGCTGAAGAATCACACTACCCTACCTCAAAATGTATTAGGGAGATATAGTAACCAAAATGGCATAGTGTTGGTATGAAAACAGAAACACAGACCGATGGAACAAAATAGACAATTTAGAAATAGACCCAGGTGTTTATAGTCAACTGCTTTTCAACAAATGTACCAAGAACCTACAGAGGGAAAGGGCGCCTTTTTTAATAACTAGTGTTGAGAACATTGGATATCCATAAGCAGAAGAGTGAAACTGGACACCCGTCTCTCACCAGACAAAAAGTAAACTCCAAATGGATTAAAGAGAAGAAAACATACAGGAAACACCCCAGGCAACAAAAACAAAAAAGGGTTATTTTAAACTATATATCTTTATAATACATTTCCTCTACTAATCATATTGAAGTTGGTTTCTCATACTTTTAATCAAAGAGTCCCACCCTGTCTAGGAGGAATTGAAGACCTAATACAGTAGAGCCTTTTCTCCAATCCAAGATATGCCTTCCAGGTAAGTCTTTCCATATTCACATGCACCAGATAAGTTCTGGATTTCTCAGAGGTGGTAGCACATAGATAAAATATCTTATATGGTTTGTCTGAAAGGTTTGGTTAGTATAATTCTCACAAACACATGGCCTCTCAATGGGAAGATTGATTCCACTTCAGACCCCTGACAGACAGACGTCACCTTCTAAACGTCCACACCTATGCACATGCACACACATACACATACACACATACAATCCTTCTAAGTATAAATCTTTGTACTTAAGAATATGAAAGAAACAGATCACTGGACTATTTAGAGGAATGGGTCCAATTTCTTTGAGGATATGATCAGCATTGATTGCTTTCAATAAACGTCAACCTGTAGAGACACAGGTTCAGCTGGACTCAAGAGGGCTTCAAAGGAGTTTCTTGGCATCTTTCCCCTTGGAGGCCATCGGAGGACTGACCAGTGCCCACCTCCGGAGGAAGTGTTCAAAGCTTGTGAATAATCAGGGAGGTGGATGATGAAGAGTTGAGATAATATAAAAATGTCAAAAAATATTTTTCTACAGTTCTTTAAATTTTGTGGTCAATAACTTTCGTTTATCAAGTTCCTAATCGTATTAATTTACTATGAAAATTTCAGTACGTTTGAAGTGAAAATTTGGCTTTTTCTAATATGACTTCCTTTTCTTCTGTAACAGTAATTGTCAGGTGTCTCTGAGAGCTTTGAGCTGCCAGTCGACCTGGTCCGGTCACTCAAAAGAACTAGCAAGTTTGTCCGAGTTAAAGTGAAAACAAGATGAGGGGAAGTGGAAATAAACCAGCTGGGAGTCCAGTGCAATAAAAAAAAGAAGCCAAATTTATTTAAAGTGAAGCACAGACTTTCCCAGAGAGATTGGGAAAGGGTCCCCCTTGCCAAGTAAGAGGACACACCACACAGAAGCTGTACACAAGTTAAATATTTCATCCCAGTTCCCCCTATAATTATCCTTAGGAGTTTTCCGTTGGTTCCCCGAGGTCCTTAGTTATTCTTGCCTATTTCTTATTGGTCTTGGGTTACCTTAGTTATCACAGGTGCCCATTGTCCTTTACATGTTAATTGTTGCCTGCTATTTTCCAGGTATTGTATGATGGTGACTAGAGGTCTTATGATGTTGTGACCTTTGCTGTGAGCACTGTTCCATAATTGTGACCAGTGAGCACTGTTCCATAATTGTGACCATTACTCCACTTTCTGTCACAAGCTAAAAACTGTCTTTTTTGGAGAACAGGATGTACTCAGCCAATTGGGTCACAGGGTTCCTGAAACTCATCATCTGTCACAGGGCCCTTTTCAGCTTTCTTATTTAAAAGGTAAGAAGAAGGCCAGACTTTTCTCCCACTTCCCTATAGCCCCTCTTTATCCTTAATCAATAATAAATAAAAACAATAAGTAGTGTTTAGAGAACTGAATGCACGCATGCCAGGCATCGTGCTGAATTCTTTCATTTTGTTTGATTCTGTTGGCTAATTAATTCTCACTCTTTACATAATAAACATTTACCCCGTAAAACAGATAAAGTAACTCACCTGAACTCAACCAGTAAATGACAAAGTTGGGTTTTCAAACCAGTTTTGGTCTGACTACCAAACTCACCCTCTGCTCACCACTCTGCTATACTGCCTTTATTCACTGTCACAACTTTTAACAATTAGAATTCAGTTTGATAAAAACACACACCATTTGACCTCTACGTAGAGCAGAGCCCTGCCAACCTAGAGGTAGACCACTACAATGTAACTTAATGGAGTAGAACAAATCAGTTTATCCGTGCCGTGTTCTATTCAGAATTCGTGGCGTTCACATTCGGTGTCTTAGATTTGTTTACTCTCTGATATTCTTACAAGGAAGCTGCTTCTCATCTTCAGACAGTTTTCAGCAGCAGCAAAATCAATCTTTCTGAGGCCATTCTATAAAAGGAAAACAATTGGGAGGTGTGACACAGAAAGATGTGTGTAAGACACAGGATATTCTCTGTCCCTTCTGCCTTCAAAGATTGAATCCAACATACAGGGATTTTCCCCATCCAAAAAAAAAAAAATCTATTCTGATCCAGTGGATGCAGAAAGAGTATTCTAAAATATCCATTTTCCTCTTCTAAAATGTTACTTTGAAATGCCAGCCCATAATTTCCAGACAGCATCACCTACTGTAAAAATCAAAGAGAATTTAGTGGTTTTCATCTGAACAACACATTCAATATGCAATTTTCATGCTTCAGTTTCCGATTAGGGAGCTGGGTTTTCTGCATATTCTTTTCTGTACGGATATGGCAAGTTGAACAGCACAAATCTTTTCTTTTTCCTTTTTGGATGGAGAGACAAGACGTAGGTGCTGGTGACAATGGCTCCAGTGACAGAGACAATGTGCCGTTAAGACTTTTGTGCATAATTCATGGAAATTGCATTTTTATTTTGCAAATGTGCCACAAAATTCCAGTCGGGTGTTTGTTAGCCTGTGTATATGTAGTATGTATGTGAGAGGCGGGAGAGAGAAAAGAGAAAGAGAGAGATGCTTCAAGAAGTGTTTGTAATTCTCAGAGTATTTTATTTCAGATTTCCTAGGTCTCTATCATATCTACTTAATTTATTGGTACAGATCCTGAAAAGTGCCTCCATTTAGTCAATTGCTTTGGTTGACGTGGACTCTGATTTGACTTTGGGACCCAATTCCCTTCCTCGTTCCCGATGTCCACGATAAAGCTGTCATGCATGTGCCCTGCGCAGAGACCTGCCAGGTCATTTTTCAATATCATTTCATGCAGCATTGGGCTCACTCAGAGGAGGATGCTGTTTAACAGGAGAAACTTAAAGACCCACATGTTTTCAGATAACAATAATCCACTCACTGATAAGCATCATGGAAGACAGAAGGACATTTTGACTATAGGAATCATTGAATCCTTCTCTTACTTGCCCTCTCTCAAACCAATCCAATAAACAAATAAGCAAAAACAATCAGTATTTTAAAAACGAGCTGATGGAAGGGAAGCAACACACAGGAAAACCCCAAACGAGTGAAGGCCTCACCTGGACGTAGAGAGCTGGTGCCTTGGTGCCAATGAGGGGGAAGAAAGGACGTGGAGGTGAGAATGGCTTCCCAGGGGTGATGCTGAGGAAAGGTCTTGCTAGGATGGTGTGACTGGTAGGCAATAAATTGGATCAGAACTGCCACTTCCATGGAAAGAGAGGGAGACTGTTAGTGACAGCAGCAGGACTCAGACTGCTCCTAATGGTGAAATCAAGTTTGCCAGTTTATTGAGGGTCCTTCCCACCGTCCAGCTCCCCTCCCAAGGAGGACTGGTGTCTCTGTGAGGCAGTGTTGCCCTGGGCTGGTGTGCAGCTGCGGGGCTCACAGGAGCACCGATGTATGTCCAGCAATATACAGATTCCCTGGAAACCACAGGATTCTCCTGATGACACGTGAGTTATTGAGAGGACTAGAAAAAATCAACTTAGCCACTTAACAAGAGCCAGAGAGCATAAAGGACAAACAAAAAGAAAGAATAAGTTTGATAAGCCCCAAATCATCTCTACCTACTCCCTTATACATACTGTTTTGTAAATAACAGGAACATTGTAAGAGGTCCAGGTTCAAGACAACCTTGTGTCATTCACACCATTTCCCTAGTTTAGTGGTTGTGAGAAATTGTAGCACTCCATCTTCCCCACTTACATGGAATCTAGCACACCCTAATGATTCAGACTGCAGAAGACCCTCTGCCTACCACCTATAGAGAGGCCGGCTGATTTCTTCCTGTGCTTCTCAGATATCTAGTTCTGTCAAAGGGTCATTTTAGTCTATTTTGGGCCTCTCTTGAAGCTGGTGTCGAATTACATCCCAAGTAAAAAAGATGGGTTATTTTCCAGACTCTTCCAGAGAAAAGGCCAAGGCATCTCTGTTACCTGGTTGTCATACTTTCAGAGCACTGCTCACTCCCAGTCCGATGTCCAAGGTAGAGGCTACATCTAAACTACCCTGAGCCTTTAGAGCTGACGGTATTTCAACCTTTCACTCTAACCTTTCACTCTCAACAAAGTCCATCTTTTTACTTGGGACTTGGGAGGCAAGAGGTGGAGCTATGGTTAGAAATAGAAAGACTAGGAAAATCTGTCATGACCTTTGAGGTTCAGGGGACAATGTGTGTCAGTGATTTGTAATGGACAGGATCAAGCATTTAGTCACGGTTTCTCAAGTGTAAAATGACTTAGAGTCCTGATGTTTAGTTCTGTCACTATCTAGATCCACATCACAGAACCAGGGCAATTTAAGCAGACTCTCGATAGTAGGAACAGAGTCCTGAAGAGAGTAGGGTGATGCAGCAGGGATCTGAGAGAAAACAACTTAACCCAGAATTGTGCACGAAGGTAAACTGTAACCCGGAAAGGGAGGGAAATACAGTCATTCAGGAAAACAAAAAATCTTTTAAAAGAAACAACCAAAATCAAGAAGTGATGACAATTAAGGAAAATCATAAATGTGTGGGTGAACTTAGTAAGGGATAACCGCATAATGTAATGCCAATAATAATAATTTAGGGGTTGAAACTAAGATTTTTCTGGTAGAATTAAAATCTGGGACACAATAACATTTAAATTAGAGTGAGGTAATGGGAGTCAAAACATTAAAGATTAAAAGCTGAAACTATCTATTAGTACATATGTGCAAGTATATTCATAAGCACAATAAATATTAAGGGATTAAATTTATCAGATAAAATAGATATTTTCAAGTTGGACTAAATACGCAAGCTACATTTAGTTCAAAAGAGATATTAGAACATTAAGATCTAGAAATATTAAAAAGTCAGAGTTTGTGACAATAAGGTATAGCTGTATTACCATCACACAGAATAACTAAAAGGTTAAAAAAAAAACACTAAAGGTAAATTGAAACCGTATAATAATTAATGATTTTAATTCATAAGGAAGATGTAATTCTAAATTAGTTTGCACCTACTAATATAGAGTAAACATGGCATAAAACAAGAAGTAAAAGAATTCCAAGAAGAAACTGACAGAACTAAGTCAACAGGAAGAACGTTTTGTGCTTTGGGGAAGGTTTTAAGACATCTCTCTCAGTAGTTGAAAGCTCTGCAGACAAAATGAATGTGTGAGTTTATAGAAGATTGAACCAACAGCATAAAAGCATCTGTCCATATATCATAAACTTACACAGAATGGCATGCAAACATGGGAGACAAACTTCTCAGGAATAAGTGGAATATTTATGATTAAACGTATTACATTATAAAGTAAACAAACCTTAAACAAAGCAAAGACATCCACCAGAAATGACTGTGAGTTTGCCACCCATGCCACATTGTTTTGTTTGTTTGCTTTGCTTTTTGTTTGTTTGTTTGTTTTGTTATTTTTTTGAGACAGAGTCTGACTTTGCTGCCCTGGGTAGAGTGCTATGGCACCATAGCTCACAGCAACCTCAAACTCTTGGGCTCCAGGGATCCTCTTGCCTCAGTCTCCCAAGTATCTGGGACTACAGGTGCCTGTCACAATGCACAACTACTTTTTAGAGATGCGGTCTTGCTCTTGTTCAGGCTTTTCTGGAACCCATGAGCTCAAGCTTTCCACCTGCTTGAGCCTTCCAGAGTTTTGGGATCACAGAGTGAGCCGCTGCGCCCAGCCTTTGCTTATTTTTGTTAATCATGGTGGTCTTAAACATATCAATCTAGAACTCTCAAGCCCACTATTGTGGGGGAAAGAGGATACAGATGGGCATACGCAGCACCACACTACTTGTGTAAAACATTCACGTAGTAGATGTATGCATATATTTGAAGTTTTCTGATTCAGCAGGTACCACCGATAGGAGGTGTTGGGTACACAGTAAGTGAGCTCTAGGGAACTTCAGCTTTATTGTACTATTTTATTTCTAAAACCAAGTGTACATAGCACAAGTAATTGTATACTTGGGTAAGCTTGGTTTTAGAAATAAAATTATATTTTATTCTTCTTTATTGATTTCTCTATGCCTAAACATTTTAATAATCAAAAATAAATAAACAAATAAATTCTCTGTATGTGTCTTATTACATAAGGATATAACTCATAACAACATAACATTTTAGCAATAAAACAAAACCCCGGTTCTATGTTCCAGATATAGCAAACAATAAAAGATCATTTCATGTTTTAGCATATGAAGAAACTTTTTTTTTTTTTTTGAGATAGAGTCTTACTTTGTCCCCTGGTTAGAATGCCCTGGCATCATAGCTCACAGCAACCTCAACTCCTGGGTTGAAGTCATCCTCCTGCCTCATCCTCCTAAGTAGCTAGGACTACAGGTGTCTGCCACAACACACAGCTAGTTTTTCTAATTTCAGTATAGATAGGGTCTTACTCTTTCTCAGGCTGGTCTTGAACTCCTGAGCTCAAGAGACCCACCTTCCTCAGCCTCCCAAAGTGCTAGGATTACACACATGAGCCACTACACTTGGCTTCAACTTTATTTCTGATTAACTGAAAAAATACAACATGGAAAACTAATCAAATATGAAAATAGAAATAATATAAGCCCATGTGAAACCCTACTTTCTAGATATAACCACTATTGCAGTTACACAGGTGGAATGGGGCTAATTACATATACAGTAGAATCTCTACAGCTGACATCTCCTTACATTGACCCCTCCTCAATGTTGACCTAGTTTTCATAAACATGCACCACATGCACGTGTCAGTAAAATAGACTCCGTCCCTTATGTTGCTCACCTCCACCTGTGGGCCAGTTTGTTACAGTCCCTTGGGTGGTCATCTTACAGAGGTTCTGCTTTATTTTCCTAATGTATTCATCCAAAAAGCTTTGCTCATTTCTCTCTCTCTCACATTCCCTCTCTCTCCCATTCTCTCTCTTTCTTCCTGAAATAACCTGATTTCTGTGTTCTAAAAATAATTTATAATCTTCTCAGGAAAGCCAGCACTTTCTTGACTTTATACTCACCATTTTAAATTCCACCAATTCAAGCAGCTATTTAAAGCTTGTCATGCGGGCTCTGCAGCTTCCATGTTAGAGGCTGAGTTCCAGGGAAACTTCTTCAGTCAGGTTTTCAGCACTATGGTTTAACATTTCATTTACCAAAAGAGCAAGTCAGAAGCGCCATTGATCAGGCCTGTAGTTCTTTTATTGACTGTCGTAAAGGAGCATCAGCAACATCTCTATCATTGTTGGGTAACCTTTATTTCCTTCATGCATTTATGCACTCATTTATTTATCCACTTACCTAGAAATCCCATCCATTTAACCAGAAAATGAAGATGTATTAAAATAAGAAAGAAAGAAAATAAAGACATATGCTCCCTTTTCAAACGAAACTGGATTATACAGGCTTGGGTGTAGCCTGTTGGATGTGTGTGTGTGAGAGAGACAGAGGCAGAGACAGAGTAGGAGAGAGAGAGAGACAGAGAAAAGAGAGAGAGAAGGGGGGAGAAGGAAGAATGCTCTATCACGGTTTCAAATTGGGCTTGCACTCTCAAGCAAAACATCAGAACCATGAGAGTAACATCCTATTTCCATAATGCTGGCAGCTTTCTGGTGGGTGTGAGGCACATTTCTGGGTGCTCAGAATCAGAAAGAGGGGCTTTTGCGGAAGCTGCTGCCCACAAGTGACCTCTGACTCGACACTCCAAGATTTTGAAGGAAGCATCTGGGAAGCGGGCCAGTTGGGTAGGCTGTGCCAGAGGGAAAGAACAGAGGTCACACCAACCTGCTTATTATTTTCCTGACTTCAAATTACATATATTTTTACTAATTTGGCTGGTATCAAGGGATCAAGCCTGAAAAAACATCCTTTGTCATCCTCCAAACTCCCAATTTAATCCAATAAAATATTGTATTGTAGGAAACATACAGAATATGGTTGAAAATTATACTAAACAGAATAATTTGGGAGAAGAGAGTCCTGGGTTAAAACTGGCTTAATTTGCAACAGAGAGATTTTCCTACTACTTAAGTATAACATAAATTCATAATCCTGGCTTCAGAATGTATGGTGTTGTCAACTATGGTGCTATCAATGTTATTAGCCTAACATTTTTATAACAAAATATTGATTTTAAATTAAGTGGGTAGAAATGCAAGTAAATGAATGGATTAATAAATTATATGTATACCATGGAATATTATGCAGCCTTAAAAAAGGTAGAGACTTTACCTCTTTTATGTTTATATGGATGGAGCTGGAACATATCCTACTTAGTAAAGTATCTCAAGAATGGAGGAAAAAGCATACAATGTACTCAGTACTATTTTTGTTGTTGTCATTGCAGTTTGGCTGGGGCCAGGTTTGAACCCATCTCCCTCAGTATATGGGGCCGGTGCCCCAACCAATGAGCCAGAGGTGCTGCCTGTACTCAGTACTATTATGAAACCAATTTACAATCACTCACACTTACATATGAAGAATAGATCACAACTACCGTATGACCCAGGATGAAGTGGGGGGGGGTTCAGATGAGGGGAGAGTGAATGGTGGATCACACCTGTGGTGCATATTGCAAGGGCACATGTCAGATCTATTAAGTATAAGTATAAATGTCTTAACACAATAATTAAGTAAATGAGGAGAGGGATATATTAACCAGTACGATGTAAGCATTCCAAATTGTATATGAAATCAGCACATTGTACCCCATAAATGCATTAATGTATACATGATCTATCTCTTTATGATTTAATAAATAAAAAAAAAGAAATACAAGTAAAATGGGACTGGCCTCCTGTATATTTCCTCATCCATCATGCCTTTATTCTCATGGTAATCTTCTCAAGTCGCCATGAAGACAGTCTACCACCATTTATCTTTAATAGCAATTCAGTTCCCTAGAATTCTGTCTCTTAAATCCTCCCAATTCTTAGTCATAAAAAATAAATTATGTATTTGGAGAGAATACCTATCCTTTACATCCAACCAAAGGTAACTAAGTCAGCCACGAATACCATTTCCATATTTCTATCAAAGACAGGAAACCTCAGATGTGAGAGTGCATATTTACTTTTGCCAACATTTCTGAGATGTACTCAGGCAATTTCAGAAATCTTTTAAAAGGTGAAAAAATAAAAAAAACCCCACAGATAAACATAAACGAAAATCGAAGGAAGAAAACTTCTAAGCGCCGATTAATAAACATGCCATTTGGAGCCTTCAGGAAACAGAAATTGATCTATTTTTAGCAGCTGGGCATTATTTCTCAGCCATTTGCAGAAATAATGAGCTTAAAAGTTAATCCTCTAGTTTCTTCAAAATGTTAGCACGTTTAACCTAATTCACAAAATGTTCTCAGGTCTGAAGCTATCAACAGATTATGAGAGACTGGGTGACTTATTTCTTGCTACTCTGAGAGCATGACGGTAGTTTCCAATGTCTTTTATGACATGGAAATTCAAGTTTAAGAAGGTAAAACACAAAAACAAAACAGAAAACAACTTCAAATGTTCCATTGATCAAATAAGTGACCAAGCTAGTTTATAACATATAGAAAACACAGGTAAGTGAGCAAAACTTTAAATAAATTATTTTCTTTCAACCAAACCACACAAATCATGATGTTATATTTTGGAAAGACATTACAAAAGACTGGACTCTTGACAAAATCAAAAGCAATTTGGGGGTGGAAAATATGAAATAAAATCTTCGATGCCAATTTCTCACCTTACCCCTTGCTCCTTATGACTTCTCCCTTCAAGAGCCAAGCGAGGAATCTCTGCAACCCTCTCCAACCCCAAATCAATTTATGCCTCAAGACTTTCTCCATCTTCTCAACTCCATCATTTAAGCTTACCAACTTCAGTACCATTTTCTTTTTTTTTTTTTATTGAATGGTAACGATGTACATTAATGCACTTCTAGGGTACAGTGTGGGGTTTTCACATGCAATCCAAAATACTTCCATCAAACTGATCAACACAGCCTTCATGTCATTTTCTCAGTTACTGTTTTAAAACGTTCTGATTCTACTCTTAGAGAGATTCACTTGTACCCCTGTAAGATAGACCTCAAAAATGGTCCCTCCAATCCCCCTCCCTCCACCCATTCCCCCCCTTCTCCCTACCCCCCCCCCACATTCTTAGGCTATTTGGTTATAGCTTTCATATAAAAGGTATAAATTAGTTTCATAATAGGGGTGTGTACATTGGATACTCTTTCCTCCATTCTTGTGATACTTTACTGAGAAG
>CAUYQV010063387.1:0-45329 GCA_963574575.1 Galagoides demidoff
TTTGTGTTGGGCCGTGCCTGTGGCCTATAGGTTTTGGGCTGGCCCAATATGCCACGTATTGGGGGCCAAAACCCGCCCCCACCAAAAAACTCAAAAAAAAAAAAAAAAAAAAAAAAAAAAAGCTTAGTGTTTTTATTATAAATATAGTTTACCTCCAAACCACAGAAACTGCTCATAGCCATTACTATAGGTAACTAGACAAAGCAATTTAGCATCAAATAAATGAATATAATGAAATAATATTCATTGAAGGTCAGGCCAAATAAAATAAAACTCATTTGTTTCATTTGACAAGATTCATGGCAAATATTTTCTGGAATTGATAAATAAAAGCAAAGAATAAATAGGAAGGGATTTAAATGAGTTAAGAAATGGTTTTCTAGTTCTTACAATAATTTATTTGGGATTTTATAAACATAATTATTGCTAAGAAGACAAAGAGAATATTTCTGAAAATTTAATAATTGATAAAACTTCCTGCGTTTCAAATTTGATTAAATTTTGGAGTCTCAAATTTTATTACTAAATATATTGTCATTTATTTAACTATTAAATGGTATCTGCTTTCATGACTGAAGATAGCCAAAGTGCTAGGTACTAAAAAGCAGCATAGCCCTTCCAATAGCTTCATGCAGGGGCCCTTTGAACCCAAGTGGAATTCAATCATAATACATTATGGTTGTATGCATCCTTCCTTCTCATCAAAGAATATGCAATTTGCATACTTACTTGCTCACACTTCCAGTTTTTCTATGGGTGTTCAGAACTTGAACAAACAGACTGGCTTTTATTCTTTATAAGCAGAAAATAGCTAATACCTAATAGGAAAGCATATCAGCTTTAGACTCAAAAGATTTGAGTTCAAACTTCAAATTGTTCAGCTTCTCTGAACTTTACTGTCCTCAGCTCTAAAGAGTAATAATAACTCTTTCTTTAGCAACTATCTGAAATCTCTACATATGAAGCGCCTGAATATAATCTCCCTTTAAATGATAGCTAATTTTTAAGCTAAAGGAACACTTTCCGCAGGCAAAATGTTTCTGATATGTTATTTCACTTAATCTTCACAGTTCTACTGCAAAGAAATTCAGATTGAGAGAATTTGGGCCATTGGCCCAGAGCTTCCGGCAGAGCCAGGACATAGTCATTAGCTGGAACTAAATGAAGATTGGCCTGACCCTCAAACCTCAGGTAATTGTATTACTCTTTTGAAACACTGGAATGGCTAAGAGGATGGGATGGGATGGTAGAGAAAGTCTACTGGCCCTGAGCTTTGCAAAGATTCGATACCTCCCCCCATTCCTTTGTGATTCCAAGATAGAATACTTCCGAAATCTTTGTTCATCCAATGTGCATCCGCTTTTCCATATGACTCCATATTTCTGAGCAGACTGTAAATGACTCATTCCAAGCTCACACCATGCACCGTGAGAATAGTACTAAGAGGAGTTCAATTGATTATAGGGGACAAGGGTAGCCCTCCTGCTAACAGCCCCTCTCCCCTACCTTCCTGCCTGCTTGCTGGCAGCTGACAGCATGTTAGTCGTCTACGCAAGGCATTCAAGATCTGACAGGTTGGTGAAATAATCAATAGGAGAGAGAGAAGATGATTATTAAGGGCATAGAAGGCATGGGTTATCATTATGTCTTTTAACTTCCATTTAAATTTTATGGGACCTGCATGGGAATGGTGAGTATAGAATAATTTGCTGGAAAAGCCAGAACTAATTAATCTATTGCCAAATTCCATTATAATACATTTACACAAGGCACCTACTCCCTTTTGTAAAAGTCATGCATCCAATTCTAACAAGCTGTTTTTCCCCTTGCAATGTGAAAAAAAATTTTTTTTCTACTATGCTGAAAATTAAATTGGCCATGTGTATAAAAAGAGAGACAATAAAGGCCCATGGCACTAAAAACTCATTAAGTTTTTTTTTTTTTTTTTGGTGACAGTGCACAAAATATTATAAAATAATGTGAAATCCAAATATTCTTAAATAATCAAAAACTGAATGAGATGAAAGAAACTCTTTAGGGACCAGAGTTATATTTCCTGCAGAAATTCTCTGTGATAGTTCCATTTAGGGCCAGATTTGCCGCATATGTTGATCTAAGACATACAGGATCATTTGTGGAGTGTTGGTTCAGTCATAAAAAATAAAAAGCTATGTTGGCTTTCAAATAAAACTTGTAACATTCAGAAGATTGTCTTAAACTGTTAAATCTCACCAGAGAGTCTTCAAAAAGGACATTTTTTCCTCCCTTGCTACCTCTAAGTTAAATGGTAAGAGCTCTAATGAGCCTCGGCCGCAGTGATTTGGCTACTTAAAATAGTCCACTTGGTAAATTATTTCTGAGTGGTAATAAGACAAGAAGCCAGAATTTTTGGTCATAGTAACACCCAAAGGTTTGCCCGAAGGTCGTTGATCTGGTTTATTAAATTCCTTCCTGATAAAACCCAGGGCAAGGCCACCTGCTATGCAGAATTGTCCTTACTCTTAGGGAGAGTCAATTTTCGCTGCTATAAAATGATTTTTAAGATGTTACCGTTGCTAAAACGGCATGTGCCACTGAGGCCTGTGGGTTTATGAGTTTACAGGTGACATATCTTACTAAGGACAAGTTTGATTTGGGGGTGTGTGGGAGGCTTGAGCCTGGAATGCAGAGAAGAAAGGTCTCTTTGGAGACAAAAGTAGACATCTGTTGTTCTACCCATCCAGAATTGCTCCCTTGTCCTCTGGAAACAGCCTCCTCACTTCCACTTTGGGAACTTACGCTCCCCCATTTAGATCCCTAGAGCTACTCTTACCTTTCCCAGCTCTAATTTTCTCTGTATATCTTCTGATTTTAAGGACTACCCCATAGCCTATCTTCCAATGCGCTCCTTTGTTTAAAGGTAGTCACAGTTGTTTTCTGTTACTAACAGCAATGAATCCTAACCAGCATAGATATTCCAAAGGACATATATTCAGTATGAGTCATTGGGAGCCTGAGAATAAACGCTACCAAAAAAAAAAAAAAAAAAAAAAAAAAAGGTGAGCTGTGCACAGTAAGGGGCTGAAGACAGCTGTATATAGCCTTTAGCCTTGCACAGACTGTCCTAACTTTGATAGAGGTGAAGTCACCCCAGAATTATAGACTTCTGCTTTTCACAGAGTTCAGGGCACTCTATAAATTTATCTTCTCATTAGAAAAGCCATAAGACCATTTTCAAAGTCTAGAAGGGAAAATATAACATATGCTTCCTCAGAAAGCCCAGATAAAATAAATTGGTGTCTTTATTCTGAACCAACCACAGGGATCTAGAGGCAGAAAAAAAATGCCAAGGGAATCCCAGAGAAACCTTAAAACTGAGTTTCCAACAATGATGGGATGGGAGGTTGGACATGCGTCATTTTATCCATCTCGTGCTAACAGCCACCAGGCTTTATTTTATACCAGAATTCATTCCTGATAAAATACCACCAACCATGAAGTGTTCTTAGCAGTCTACAGAAAATGCTGTCAATAGAAAAAAAAAAAAAACCCTCAAACTCTATACCATAATTTAAAGAGGCTTATTCTGGGCTGAATATATGTGACCATGGCCGAGAAAGCCATATCAAGAAGCCTTGAGCAAGTGATCTCATGGTGGTGGGGCTACAGTTTGTTTTCATACGTTTTAGGGAGCCAGGAATGACACAGAAAGTCATACATCAATACACGGAAGGCATACATCGGTCCAGCCTGAAAAGGCAGGGGATCTTTAATTGAGGGATTATAGATGGTAGGTGGCTTTAAAGACTCTTTGATTTGTAATTGGTTAAAGAAATGAAGTGTTGTCTAAAGCCTTGGAATGTTTTAATTTAAGATAAAAAGTCCATTAATCAGAGACCAGCCACTGGATATATACCAGACATATACTGAGATTCAAGTGATCTCTGTAAATTAAACTGATGAGCTACAGATGTGGTTTAACCTTTGTCTTATACACCCTCAGGTTTGTTAATGATTTTGTATCTCTGCAGAGAGAAGTCTTGTGTCCTTGTTTCACCTTTTTGACATGGAGAGTGGCCATTTTTAAACATGGACCCCATAAAAGACCAGAACGCCCCACTGAGCAGGTGCTTAGTTCCCGTTTCATAAATATTCATGTCCTTTCCTATAGCTTGTTAGACATGTATATTTAGCCATCCTGCTTAGTATAAAATTATGTCCCCTTTGTCCATCTTTTGAAGCACATGTTCCTGGCTTGTGGCTGGAGCCCTGTTTCCCAGCCTGCCAGTATGACCACCATGAGCTAAAATCTTTATGAGAAATAAAGCTCTCTTTTTCCAAATCATAAACTTTTTCTTTTCAGTGCATGCCCATCACCTGGGTCCTCCCAGTGTAGCTGCATTTGTATCTATGGTAAATCTCAGAAGCTCTCTTAGCTGTCCTGTGGCTAGGAAAATGATCCAGCCAAAACCTTGGGATAGTGGGGATCAATATTTCTCAGACTTGAGATCTCATATGCCAGTAAAGCTTTAAAAAAATCAGACCGACTTGGGGTTGCCACTTTTTTTGTTATTCCAAATAAGAATATCAAAGTAGAAGATATGACCAAGTACTATGTAACCATCGATTGTTAAAAGAGAAAGGTAAATTTAAAGACAAAAAGTAGGCAGCACACAAAATCACACACGCATAAAATCAATTAAATGTGCTTTAGGAAAACCCCAATTTATATTGTCCTTATTTAATCTTAAATTTGCTCTATGAAAATAAGCACTGGTCTAGGAAACAGCCAATAGTTCTGTGTCTCTCCGAGGGGAATCCTGGAGGCAGGGATCCCTCGCCTGCTGAAGAATCAGAGGATACACAGAGGTTTAGGTTCATGCGTTTTAGGCTCACCTTTTCTGGAGACTGAGTACAATATAAATACTGGTCTATGGACTAAGAAAAATTGTGTTCATATAAACATGTAAACACGCTGGGCTTAGTAGAGACTTAAATGGCTTTGTGTTCTCAACAGAAACTCCCACACCCAAGGGCAAAACCATGAGCACATTTCACAATGCCCCAGGGCAAGGCTAGAGCACCCCTGGGAACTGCACTTTGCTCCCTTTCCCATTCTCCTTCAGATCTCTGGTCTCCACTTTCTCTTTTGTAAATGAACTTGTCTCTCTGCTCTGTGTGTTCTTAGAAGTGCTGATTCCTTGGCTCTGTCCCTACACAGAGACATCAGCCATGCCTCAAACTGCCAAAGACCTTTAGCCAGGCTAGCAATATCCTTGAACCCATCCTAAGTTTTAGGCACCTCTGCCCATGTCTGGTATCCCCAGCTTTGCCTTTTTCAGAAGGGATTTTGGACGACCAACTTGATCCCTTCTGGACATAAAAGATTGTGAGCTCAACATGGCCATCTTAGTCCACCTTGACTGCTATAATGAAATATCTCAGACTGGGTAATTTATAAATAATGGAAATTTACTGCTTATGGTTCTGGAGTCTGGGAAGTCCAAGATCAAAGTGCTGCCAGATTCAGTGTCTGGTAATACCTTCACAGAGAGTATCTTGTTTCTCTGTCCTCACATGGTAGAAGGAGAAAGCGGCTTCTGGAGCCACACAGGATTAGCATCCTATCCTCATGATGTACCTTCCAAAGAGCCCACTCTTAATTTGGGGGGCAATACACATCCAAACCATAGCAATGACCATGATATCACCATGTGGTATTAATGTACTCTGGGTTGCTGTAGGTCAGCAAATCCTGAAATGCTTCCTCTTAAAGCACAGGATCCTTTTCCTTATGGGGGTCAGGAGGAGAAAAGACGGCTAAGAAAGGACAGAAAGCCTGAACAGGGGGTCACACAGGAAGGAGAAAATGTATGTGCCTCTAGCTTTTACATGCAAGAGTAACAGCAGATGTCTGCTGGTTGCAAACTTCTGTTGGCCAATCTGAGGGATGTTGTGGAAGTGGAAGAGTCAATGGTGGTAAAAATCAGCATATATGTCACCAAAAACCTATCCTCTCATCATTACTCAGAATAATAGATTTCCAATGCTTATGTTAATGTAATCAGAATTAAATATTCCACATTATCTTAAATATGTACAATGATTTATATTAGCCAGCTTGAATTATTCTGCAGTAACAAAGTGTCCCCAAGTCTTTGTGGCTGACAGCAACAGTTTAAAGCTTCTCAGGTTACATGTTCATTATAGGTTGGCCTTGGCTCTGTTCCACATCTTTACTCCAGGACCCAGAACGGTGGAGCAGCCTTATCTGGAATGTTACTGGCCTGTGTCAGAGAGAAAGAGAACGTGACAGAATGGCAGAGTGGCTTTTAAAGCTTAGCTGGGAGTTGGCATGTGACACTTTCACTCACGTTTCATTGGCCAGCCAAATCACATGGTTAAGCCTAATGTCAGTGGGAAGTCAGTAATCATTTTAAATTATAATACAATATACCTCAGGAGTACTCTTTTATCTTTTTCATTGAATATCTCCTAAGAAATACAAGTGCTAACAGTCTTAACAAATCCTATTACTCTGGAATTACAAGTAGCACAATATCCAGACCACAGTCTTTAAAACTCCTTAAGCTTCCCAATCTTTTCCAAGCAAATTGCCAATCCTTCTGTGTTCCTGTGTTCTTCAGGGGAGCCTGCTTACAAAATGGCAGACACGCTCACATGTCTGTCAGTGTTTAGAGTCAATAATGCAAGCACAGCATTTCACCGCAGCCTTGGTGGCTGAGTTGCAAAATTATTTATGGCTTTCCCATTTATGGCATGCTGCTCAGTTTCCCATGAGTTGCTAGGAAAGATTCCTGATAGCTACTATGAGCCATTGAAACCTATGAGACTTCATTTATTATGGCATAATATACACATTACCTCACTTGTGTTAGACCATATGGAGAGCTCTCTGTTGAATTTGGCATAGTTACTGGGGTGAAATGGGAATGGATTCTGTTCCTAGCCCTCTTCAATTATGTTGTATGTTAGATCAGGCAGCCAACTTCAACAGATCATCTGAGCATAGCAGTCGGTCCTCAGGACAACATCACTGCCTTCACCTATGCCAATGAAGAATAATAAATGTGATATTGAAGGGTGTCTGAGTGGCAGAGAATAGTACGATCCCTAGAGAGGATCAGTAGGGCACTTTGCTTCCATTCAGCTTGTACATGGAAGTTGGAGGAAAAGCAGGGTACCCCCTTATCACTCATCCTGGGGTAGAACTTGGAAGGAGAGGCAAGAAGCTCAGGAGAACCTGACAAGCACAGCCAGTTCTAAGCCCCAATGAGCAACTAGCCTAATGTCGCGATATATTTTGATTATTAAAAAGGGGTCGCAACCCACAGGTTGAGAACCGCTGCTTTAAAAGGAGAAAGTTCTATCTGGGGAAAACCATGGTACACAATCTGCCATGCCAATTTGCTTCTTACTTACAAAAAGGAACAAATGAACAATTGGACTCTGCAGGCACCAAGAGAGGGAATGTTAATCCCCGTAACGTAGATAGAAGGAGGAGAGTGGCCAAGATGTGGGTATTTTCATGTATTTTTTGTAACTGTGGGGCTGGTTCGGATGATACACAGTAGACTTTGCACTCATGTACACGTGACTGGAAATTCTTTGGGGGGAGATTTTGCTACTTGAATGGTAGTGGGGATCCTTTTAGGAATTGATGGGGCAACTTCTTATTGTCATGAATTGACCTATCGTAAAAGCAACCACATTAGAATTGGTCTAGAAAATCACACAATAACCTGAAAAAATAACCCTAATGGTTTTCTCCTTCTACAATTAACATTTTAAGAACTGTTCTACAGTTTTCCTGTTTGCCACTCCATCTGTCTGTGGATCTCTCTGTCACTGCCTCTCTTTCCCTCTCTTTCTCTCTCTCTCTCTCACACACACATTGACCTAAAAGGCAAAGCAAAACTCAACAAAGAGTAAGAAGAGTTCACACGTTAAAAGACTTCCTGTCTAACCCAAATCCTTCCTCATATTTCTTTTCCCACTTGGCATCTCCCATGTTTCTCATCCTTATCGAAACATTAATACTTGAGGAGCTCCCCTTGAAAGATATTATCACTAATAATGAGCTGTGGGTGAAACAGACCCTTCTCTTCCAAAGGACAAGCTCTAACTTTGCTTATCGTTGACTATTTGAAATGAAATCAAAAGATTGGTGCCCATCGCCCCCTCCCCGAAAAAGTCTAATTAGTGTTCGTCTATTGGAGAGGAAGCTGAGCATGCTGCTCCACCACTGCCAAATGAAATTAAGGCCCAATTATTGATAAATGAAGAGTGGTTTGTGCTGGAGCCTGGCCTGGAGTCGCGGAAATACATCTGTCATTTGGCCTGCGCAGGAGTCATTCATGTGTGACATAGCATCCTGTGCATTTATCATGCATCTGTAGATTTTTGTTTTAATTCAGTTAGCTGTCTAACTAGATTCGGGGCTGGATGCCTCAAATGGAGTCAGGATTTGGACTGACAGATGCAATTCTAGTCTGAAATGGTGTGTGACAGGACTAGCTATCCTGCATATTAATTATTATTGAAACCATTATAGGCAGCAGCTTTTGCACTAATGGTCGATTCCCGTTATCTATGTTGTGGCTTCTATGGTTGACAATTGCCCAGTTGCTCCGGGGCAGGTAGGAGACACGCTGGATCAATGGACCATTGTTGTTAAGTGCACTTACTATTACCATGAAAATTAGAATGGAAGGCCTTGAAAGGCAGGAATGGCAAGGCTCCTGTCTTACCATTATGCAAATTACAAATTCTATAAATGAGATAAGTGAGGGGAGAAACACTTTTCATAATCTTAACTAGGTAAAAGAGTTTATTAAGTCCATTGTCAAAAAACAAATTGAAAACAAACATTTGTTAAATTGATAAAAAAAAAAAAAAGAGAGAGAGAGAAAGTAAAAGAAAGAAATGTCTGCAGGGCTATTTCTGACAGTAGCTCTGAACACAAGGCTTAGTTTGGTAGCATGCTAAGATTTAATTTAATGTTCTTGCCATTTTATCATTTGGTTCTATAAAATGTTGAAAATGACTGTCACCTTCAAAAAAAACCCCCACTAATGTAATTTTTGCCCAAAGTTCTGAGAAAATATTATGTGAGGATGACTTTAATGAGACCAACCCCAAGGGCAGCCATCTTGTCCCAACCTTCTTGGTGTGCCTGGGGTTTCACATATTTTATATGTATCCGAGTCACCTGCCACCACCCCCCCCCCAATCTTGATTCAATAACCCAGTGAAACGGGGTAAGCCCTGAAAAATGCATTCCAATCAGAGGACAGATTGATGTCAATGTTACTGAAATGTACAGTGTTCCTTGCTGGTTGCTTATCAACCACATGTGATCTGAATTATATGATTACAAACTGAGTTTTATTTCCAGCAGCACTCAAGTTACACATTTTCACTTCTTAACGAATTTTTGAAGTTGCGAAGACTCTAATAAAGCAAAACACAATATGATAGCACAATGAACCGTCCTATTTTGCATTAAAGAGAAAATTAATAGTCGAGTTAAACGAATAATGATGAATTTGCATCTTTTCAAGGAACTCACATTTGTGAAGGACATTTTGTATCGGTATTTCAGGTCCAGAGAAGCTCCTGCTTTACTAAACAATTAAAAATTTGCATCTTAGAATAAATGCTTTTGCATCCCTGGATGTTTGAAAATGAGGTGCTTAGAAAGAGCCTGGCTTCAATTTAAAAGTTCAATAGCTTGATTATGATATTAGGTTACAAGATTTTAGTTGTTAAAGATCGTTTTGAATAAAAGAGAAAATTAGAAAGCAATGCTATATCTTAGTATAAATAGATCTTAAAATATTAATAGTCATAATATTCAGGAAATATAAGTAAATTTTGACTTTACGGTTTGGAAGCTATTATCATTTTTGTGTGATTAGCTCCTCCAATTTATAATGTTTGCTTCACTGCTTTATTTCTTTCAATAGGTTTTTTTTTTTTATGAGACTCCAAAAACTTAATTATGGCTTATGCAAATATCATTTGAGGGAAAAGAGGGTAATATTAAATCTTTAAAAGCATTGTTAGGTTAAATGCTAGGAAATTCATTGTAGGTATTAAAATGGCATTCAGAGGAAAAATGAGATGGAGGTAGTGAGGCCGCTTGGAGAGCTTCTTCATTTCTTCCTGGAAGCCATTTATTTGGATCACTTTCCCCCAACTTTTTCATAAAAGGTGAATGTTCTAGAAAACTAAAGAAAAAAAGGAATTTTGCTTCTGACTTATGTACAAATCGAAGGTCAAACTGAGCTCATACGATGCCAAATGCTGCAAAGGAATCCATGAAAGACGTGTCTACTTTCTACCTGGGCACAATGCAAAACTTTTCTCCCCCCTTTATTGAATTGCCTAAACTTCTGTGTTGACTAGAATTGCCAATGATGCGTAAGATCTGCAGGAAATCACAGGTGATTTAGAGTAGCAACCATGTATGACTAACCCGGCAAAATTAAAAGTTTTACCCAGGAAGATAAGAGGCTGGAAATTAGCTGTGTATTTTTAATATACCCATGACCTATGGAGTACTGGATTTGAAGAATGTTTAATATCATGAAGCTGTCAAATGATAAAAAGTAAAACTAGTGTTTGAGAACTATGGAAATGAAATGGCAAGCAAAAGGGGAGGCCAGTGCTGGAGAAGGGGACAGACGGAGGGGGCAGATTAGATTACGTGGCTCTGGAGCAGCGGCTCTCAAACTCTCCGACTCTGGACCATGACCACCTTATGAGCCTTTACTGGCCTGCTGCTCAAAGAGGCAAAAGACTTAAAGAGAAGGAGAAAACATTTCCTCTACTCTCTTAAGCTGAGTACCTGGGGGCTCGTGAATTAAACTTACAAAGAGCAAATTAATAGAAGAAAAGGCACGCCATTTTTAATAATATTTACATGCATAGGGGTTTCACAGCAAAAAAAAGAAACTCAAAGAAGTGATTAGACTCGGAGGTTATATAGCATTTCAACAGAGACGTGGGCTTCCATTGACCCCAAGTTGTGAGGAAGTGACCATATGGAAAACTAATGGAAGATGTAGGCTGTTCTAGTAAGGTCTGTTTATGCAAATTTGCCTTGATGTGGATGCTTGTCTTTGATGGTGAGAGTTGTTCTTTTCTCTCCAGTGAGAGAGAATATTCCTCAAAGGGAAGCTGATGGACTGCTTTTTCAGCAGATCGTAAGAGGGCAAAGACCTCTTCTGGCATCTGTTGACACTTAATTGCGTATAGCTCGAAATAATCCTTATGCCAGAGTGGCATATTTTGGGGTGAGATATTCTGATTCCTTTCAAAAAGTAATACTTCGTCAAAAAAAAATGAGTAATAAATACTTTCAGTTAAATGCACTGTCTTTTATTCTAAGATTTTCTTTCTTATATTTTAGGCTTTTAAAATGACCTTTCTTCCAAGAGGAAAAAATGTATTTGTAATCCGTGGCTTTATTTTTCTCTAAGGTCTTTACCTGGCAAAATAAAACTTTGGTGACTCGATGTCATTTATTCTCTTGATTTATTTTATTTTATTTTTTATTTCAGTGGTCCATGATTTCTCAAATGCTTGGTGCTATGGTTTGAATGTTTGTTCCCTCTCAAGCACATGTTGAAATTTAATTACATTATCACAGTATTAAGAGGAAAGACCTTTAAGAGATAATTAGGTCATAAGGGCTTTGCCCTCATGAACAGATTAATCCGGCTATTGCGAGAGTGTGTTTTTTTAAAGGATGAGATCAGCCCCCATTGCCTCTCCCTCCTTTCCTCTCTCTTTCTCTCTCTCTCTCTCTCTCTCTCTCATCCTCTTTTTGCCTTTCTGTCATGGTATGACACAGCAGCAGGAAGGCCCTGGCTGCATACTGGAACCTTGATCTTGAACTTCTCAACCTCCAGAACTGTTGTTATTGTCCAACCAGGTCATACAGGCAGCCCCCAGGTTGAGAATCAGACAGGTTCTGTAGGTTTGTTCCTAAGGGGAATTTGAATATAGGCTAAAACAGATATATTTACCCACTACCTGTAACAACCTCTGTTCATAGTACAAGTTGTACGTTGGTTGGACGTTTGTAACTTGGGGACTTACTCTGATGACCTCCATTCATCACTGTGAGTTGTATGTAAGTCAGATGTTTGTAACTCAGGAACTACCTGTGTTACTTGCTGCACAAAAGGAAGCCAATACAATAAGGCAGGAGGAGTTGCGATGGAGAAGGAGTTTAAGGGCACCGAGCAAAGAGACAGGAGTGATTTCTCAAATGGTCTTGTCCAGAATCTGTAGACTAAGATTTTTAAGGATAGTTTGATGGGCAAGGGGCTAGAGAATCAGTATTGCTGATTGGCTGGGGATGAACTCTTGGGGTTAGGAAATAGAAATTGTCTTTTTTTTTTTTTCAAATGAATATGCGGGTACAAATTTTTAGACTATATTGTTTTCATGGTCAAGGTAAAGTTTTAGTGGTAAAAGATCCCCTCACCCAGGGGGCATGATATACACCCACGCATTGTGCCCATTAGGTGAGGTCCCTCCACATGCCCTCCCTCCTTCTGCCAATCATCCTCCCCCTTCCTTTCTCCTCCCCCACCCCGTACTAGACTCACATTCGTGTTTTATTATTCATATGAGCATGTAATTGTTTATATATCAGTTCCATGTTAGTATTAAGTACATTGGATATTTATTTTTCCATTCTTGCTATACTTTACTCAGAAGAATGTGCTTCAACTCCATCCAGGTAAACATAAAACATGCAAAGTCTCCGTCTTTTTTTATGGCTCAATAACTTATGCCAGAAATTGTCTTCTTGTGCTTTGACAGTTCCTTGGTAGAGGGTCACAGGACCTGTTCAGTCAGTTCCCAAGTATGGTCACTAATGGGTTGACCCGTCAGATGTTGGTCCATCTGAATGCAGAAAGTGGAAAATATCCCAAAGACCAGTCTTAGGTTCTCATAATGATATGTATCTATAGAAGCAATTGGGGAAGTTACAAATCTTATGATGACTGGGGATACATGACTCCTAAGCAGTAAACAGGAACAGGAAGGCTGGTTATGAAACGATGACTGATTAACTCTTAGATATGCCCACAGCTCTGTGAAATCAGACTGCTACCACAGTTCCTGCCTTATGGCCTTACTTGAATATTATGGTTTCACTATAAGGCAGTACATTTCTGTTTATTATCCAGTCAATGATATTCTGTGACAGCAGCACAAAACAGACTAAGGAACTTGGAAAACCCTGCTCTAAGGCACTGTCTCCAGAGGAAATATTAGCAATAACCACCCCTGTCAAGTCCCTGCTAGGCTTCAGCCAGTCTGCAGAGAGTTCCACATGGACTCACTAACGTTAACCCTCATCCTAAGGAGTAGACAGTATTATCTTAATTTAACAATAATAAAGGCCATGCTGACGGAAGTTAAGTTGCTTGTCTGAGGTGACATAATGGTACAGTGATCTGATCACCTACCATTTCAACAGGGCACTCTTTAAAGTGACAGAGGGTAATAGTAACACTTACACCAGCAAAACAGATGCATCAGAGTCTTTCCAGAACCACCTGGAACGTGGAATCACCCTGCAGAGCTACTTTGTGAGGCAGAATTTAAACCAGATTGCACCTAGAGCCCATGCATGCTCGCATCCCTTGTACGCATCTGCCTCTGCTGCCTCTGTTAAGTTTCTCTATTTAAGTACAAAAAAAAAAAAGACAGCCATTTGGGAGAAACTGAACCCATAGAATGGTATGATACACAAGATAAAAATGGTATAGTATACAAAATAATAATTTAGTCACTACTTTAGGAATATCTGTACAGGACATCTACTCCAGCCCCCAGCAGTGACTTTAGAAGTGGTATGAGAATAAGAAGGACATTTTGTCTGGAGGACATTGGCCTGTATCAGAACGACATGTTAGTGACTGCTCTTAGGGGAAAAGTTCACTTTCTACATGTGGAAGTTATATTAATGTAATAGGTTTGTGGCCCTCTGGGTTGATCTAATGGTGCACACAGGACAAAGGCAGGGATAGACTCCTTGGTTGTAATTTACATCAGTCCAGCAATGTAACCCCAGACATGGGCCTGGGTCTGAGCCAGCCTAGCCCCACCAAAGGGAGATAGAAGTTTGGCGATCATTTGCCCTGAAGAGGGGCTGGTCATACACAGCAGTTAATAACATGTGCTTCACTTTTCTTCTATTATTTGGGAAAACGCAGGCAAAAGTCTTCCTGTCCTGAATGGAGCGAGATGATTGCAGGAATAAAGCTCAAGTCCACTGAGTCAAAGGGCTGCAGCATCAACCCATCTCCCCAGCGCTGTGATGAGTGAGTGCTATCGAGCTCCAAGGTTGACTCCCGATTCTCCCACCTGCACTGTGACCTGTACATTTTTAATTTTGAGGGAAGGGCTCTTCCCTTGCCTTAAAGTGTTTTCTGTTTGTAAAAGAGTATGTAAAATAGCCCTTTTTCACCCAGTCTTGAAACCGTCACAAAGAGACAAATTTTGCTGCTTTTGCTTCGTGTGTAAATTTTTTCCACACAGCTCTATTCATGGGCTGGAACAATGGGGCCAGTGTTGGCCAGCAAAGAATGGTGCTATTCATGTGCCCTGTACCCTGCACAGTGCCTACACTTGTTAGTCTTGGCTGCCCTGCACTGCTGGCTGCTGGCGAGAAAGTTGGGTCTATGTTGTTGGATGGAGCAGACAGATCAGAGAATGAAGGCTGACAGCCAGATTCCCAGATAACTCAGCTCCTCTAGAAAACTCTTGTTGACATAAGCCTGTGCTTTCAGGGGTGTCTTGGAATTCCAAGAACTTGGGCCAGGTGTTAGGGCAGGTGGTTGTGGTTCCATTCCAGCCATCCTCATCCCGCTACAACCAAATTCATTTTCATTAGGGGTTAAATGCCTGGTTTAGGAATCAGACACCTGACTCAAATTCTAGCTCCAGAGATGACTGGCAAGTCTCTTAAGCTCTCTGAACCTCCATTCCATCAACTGTGGGGAGGGCGTATCAATGTCATCTACCTCATGGGGTACCGTGAAATTCAATGACATCGTATTATGCTATGAGTTACATGGAATAAATGCTAGCTGTTATTGTCATTAATGAAAGACTGATGTAGTGATTATTGTCACTAATGAAAGACTGGTTTAGGGCATCCTCTCTCTTGGTGGAAAGTTAACCACTGTGAAATTGTGGGCAACACTATAGCAGTGATGGACAGAGGGGAGGGAGGGGGGAGGACAAGCTTCAGAAGCATGCTGTGCTCATGGTACCAGAGTAGAACGTTTTACACAGGGCAGGAAGTGTGCACTGGCAGAGACCAGTCCATTTCTCTTAAGGGCTGAACACAGACTCATTTGCTCTCATGTGGCATCGCCCCCATGGATGGTTCTGTAAATGTATGCGCGTGATGGTCTCACCAGCCTCTTCTCTATCTCTCCAACCTTGGGTGAGTGCAGCGCAAAACCTGGACCCTATCTTCAGTGTGCTTTTTTTGTTATTGTTAAGTGAGATAAAGTCTTATAGCTCCTGCTTCACTTCTGTGGGGGAGCAAACCGCCCAGGGTAGGTAACCTGCGAAAAAGTTGCAGTGACTCTGATAGCTTCTGAGATCACCCAGGGCAGGAAGCCTACTTATCTTTCTCTGGAATCACCCCAAGGCAGAGCCTGGCAGACTCCTGGAATTGAAATGTGTTATCAAGATCAGCGGTGCATGGGGACTGCAAGCTCAAATCAAATAACGCCTGAGCGCGATGCGGGGCTAGAAGGAGACCATCTTTCAAGTTCTTTCCAACCCAAGATGTGATTTTTGAAGTTTTCCTTGCAATAGATGCTGTTTAACTGCCTGAGTCTTCTGTGAAGTTGCCACCATGAAAGCTGGATGTGTTTGGCACCCATTCCCTTTGGCACTGCCTTATACTTGTACACTTGTTATAGTACCCACACTTTTGAGTCTGTTAACATATTATAGGAAGCATAAAAAATACTAATCACAGGGGACTTTTCTAGATTATGTGTATTACAGGGAAAAGGCGATACGTATTGGTGATTTTAGACATTTTAACCAGTTCTTCTATGAACAGCAGACTTCACTGGGTGTAGTCACATAATTAGAAGACATTATTGCATTTCCTAAATAGAATTAATTAAAATTTTAATTAAAGTTTAATAAGATGATTTGATAAAAGCAGGATTGATTAGAAAATTATCAATGAATTTACAGATTCATTTAAGACATTTATCTCTGTCACTTTTAAATTCCATTGAAATCTGTTAAACGTGATGGTAGGTATGTCCACAGTAACATTTAAATAGTTACCACATTGTTTTAAGAAACAAACAATATCTGCTTTGTATCTTGATATCTTTCCCTTTATCAATTAAATCCATGGAACATTGTCCTGAAATAAATTGACAGAAGAATGTGAACTCTCTGGCCATTATCTGGAAGTAAAAATCCTGTTTATTTGGTCAATTACATTTTTTAGGGGAAGTAACTCATATTTTATTTTAAAAAATTGAGCCAAGAAATGGAACTGAGATGGCCCATATGCAAAGCAATGAATGTTGAATCAGATTTGTCAAAAACATCAGATTTCTTCTTTGAAACATAAATATTTCAGACAAATGAATAACCGAGATAAAGTCATTGATAGCCTATTTGAGTGTCAGCCAGAAAGCTTACATAGCAAATTTCCAAATTCTAGCAGAAGATGGAAAATAGACCTAAAATTTGTAAAGAAAAAAAAAAAAAGCATTGGGCCAGGAAGAAAGAGACCAGGTAAACAAGCTGGGTCTATCGCTTATAAAACATGGTTAATATTAAAAGTATTTCCATTAGCTCTACTTTACCTGTAGCACCAAAACATGTGTAGTTTTCTTAGTGTGGGAGGATTTTTGTTTTATTAGTAGAAATGGCATCACTAAGAAGGGCCTGAAAGCCATGTGTTCATTCACTCATTCTTTTCACAAAGACAAAACTAGACTCTCTAATAGATTCCTATATTAAGGAATTGGCTATAAAGTCATGAAATAGAGGGATACAGTCAGAAATCCACCCAACTCTACCCTAAAGTGTTAATAAATCCAGAAAACAATCACTTTTAACCATCTCGGCAGTTACTGTTCCTGCCCACCCTTTTTTTGTCTGCCTAAACAATCGCCTCAGCTTCCTAGCTTGCCAGTCCATTTCCACTCCTGACAGAACAACCAGAGCTGGTCTTCTGAAATGTGAGTGGGACCGTTCAAAACCTGCCAGCGGCATCAACCCTCACTCATGATACAACCCCAAGTCCTTCCATAGGCCTACAAGGCCCCGTGCTGTCCTGCCTGGCTCTGTCTCTGACCTCATGCCCACCCTGAGCTGTACTCCCCAAACACAACCCACGCTTCCCTGAAGCAGTCCGTGGCCTTCCCCTGGGAACAGCCCTGGCTTCTCCTTTATCTCGCTCAGGTTTTCAATTAAGCCACAGAGCTGATTCTTTCCCAGCCCACCTTATCCCATCAGGCCTTCTTTCTTACACCACTCTCCACCCACTCACCATGCTTTAGTTTTCTCTGTAGGATTTATCACCACCCATGGGTACTATGCAGACTTCGTGTGCATCTATTTTCTACCTTCCCTCTCTAGCATGCAAGCTTCAGGAGAGCAGCGGCTGAGTGTGTTTGTATAGAGCTGTAACTGCAGGGCTTGATAAATATTAGTTAAATAAATGAAGAAATCATTCTGCTCTCATCCTTCTAATCTACCTGCAAAGAAAGATAGGGAACAAATGATTACAATATAGCCTGGAGAGAGTTATGATAGAGGAAGCAGAGAGAGTTATGGGAATAGTATGAAGAGCTAATTGGTTTTCTTGAGAAGCCTGAGGGAGGCTTACAAGTCATCCAGATGAAGTGCTCTAGGAGGGAGCAATGGTGTTCTTTGTTCCTTCTTTATTTCTTTCTTTCATCTATTTATATCTATCTGTCTATCTATCTATCTTATTTAGTAGTATTTATGTTTTCTTGACTTTTTAATTTTAATTTTTAAGGACGTAATGTTTATTTCTGGCAATAATTTGGATCAGATAATCTGAAGTTTATCCAGAAAAAGTAAACAAAGTATTTGTAAACATGTTTCTAAATATATAAGTAAGTCCTTAAAGAAAGGAAGGTAAGAGAACCCTCAACTCAGATAAGAAGTACTAAAAAGGCAACCTTGATGTTGCTGTTATCCCAGGGTGAGGAGGAGCTGAAACTGAGAGCCCAACCCAGGAATATGAAACATGGAAGACCTAATCCACGATGAGTGACAGCACACACAACAAGCAAAAGGATTAGAACCCAAAGGACTTTAAGTAATAGATTATTAGAAGAATATTATAAAAACAGTTAGAAATGATTGAAGAAGGAAATTAAATGGCAGGAAATCACAAAACATGAATAAGGAACAGGAGTTTTGATATAACTAAATTTAATTTCTAAAATCAAAAATATAAACATTGACATAAAAACAGTGTAACAAGGAGATTCAAACCATTGCATTTGCATAATATAGTTAATAATACTTATAACTTTCTGCAAAGTATTAGGATAATAGTTTTAGTACCGAGGTTTTGCTGATGCATGATACTGTAGAGTGAAAAGAAAGGACAGCATCCGGGTCTGTTAATACTTTTTTATCTGTGCAATAAACCCTTCATGTTTTCCTGCCATGGAAGGTGCACTGTCTGTACATACACTCACTACATTGATCACATTCGGTCCACCTTCATGACATTCTGAAAGTTGTTGAAGAAATCTATTCTCCATGTTCTATTTGCTTTGTGAGAGTGACCAAAGCAAGTAACACTTTGTAGCAAAGACAATCTTCTATTAAGACACAAATGAAGTATAAATCAGCTCCATGTTAGTCGTATCAGTTGATGCATCCAAAGCAATTATAGCAACAGTATATATTTCCCCTCTGAAATGTTGCGTGAAGCTGCAGTACAACCGTTCATGTCTCTCCCTCTAATTCAATGCATTGTGGTCCTTTTCGTATTACAATGCAGATGAGCATTGAATTTCTTTAATGTTGATATCGCAGCATCACAGAACAAGCCAATCATCTTATCCCTAGCAATTCCCAGTACTCACTAAAATATCTGCGTTCTTCCCTCAAAATTCTCTTGGTCTTCTTTGACATGATGGGCTGTAAGCAGACAGAGTTAAAAAAAAAATACAAAGGTCAGACAAGTAAGTTCATGAAATCATTCTAGAAAAAGTGTTCCGTACTTCACTGCTGAGTATCACTGGAGTCAACAGATGGCCAAGGGGAGGACTTCAGAGGTGACTATAGAAGACATGATAAAAATTTGGAAATTACAAGTAAAGAATAAAAATGTAATGATTAGCTTCTAAACCAGCAGAGGAAAACATTAAATAAGGGAAACTCAGTCACTTCAAAATAAGTTAGAAAAGAAGAAAAAAGAATCATAGGAAAAGAATGGTAAGAAAGCAAAACGTAAGATGGAAAAGGCTGAAAAACCCATGTAAATATAATAAACCTAAACTGAGTAAAATAATACCAGAATGGAGCAAAATATACTTCATCTGGAAAATTAGGGCATGGTTAGGTTAGAGAGTCAACTAATTTGTAGATTAGAAGGTTCCTGGCAACTGTGACTATATGTATTTATAGAGGTCTCTATATATCTGGTTCTATGTGTATTTCCTGTGAATTAGGCAGACATTAGAAACCACCATTTCTTAATTTGAGAAAGTCAGTGTCACTAAGGACATTTGTCTAGGGAAAGACAAATTATTAGCCCCATAGTAATTAGCTCAGCCGTAGGAAGAGGGCCCTCAATGTGAATATCCAGAGTTTGAGATCATAACTAAGAGGACAGCATATTAGGGCTGCAAGTTTTAAGTAACGGAATCATAGGCAGTTGAATTAAGCTCAAAGCAGTAAAATAAATAAGCCGTCAAATAAATAAAGTAAGTGCCTATTAGATAGACAGCAGTGTAAACTTCAGAAGAGCCCTGTGTAAGAAAAAGCATCACCAGTTTCCTGTCTCTCTCTTTCCAATCTAGAGACATCTTGGAAACACTCTGAAATCTGTTTCCCCAGGTTTGTTTTTCCTCTCCGTCATACCTCACAAGGAACGCGGAGAGTGATGTCCTGTCATTTTGATGCCTCCCCCTTACTCAAATGGCAGAAACCAACCAGGTGAGTTGTCATAACTTAGATGAGGCTGGGATAAAAATACACCTTGGAGAGCTTGCTTCCTGATGACAGACTCAAAGTAGCTCTTTTTGATTTGAGTGATTTAGAGCTTAAATTCAGTGCCAGCCCATGTGAGTACCTCAGGACACCAGGTTAGAAAAGAGATTATACCAGGAGTATATGGTCTTTGGTTTGCACTCTCAGAATTATCTCTGACCTTGACTGATGAATGGGTGACCTTGTCTGGAATTCTGGTTTAAAACTGTTCCATGAAAACAAAAAGTTGAATCTGTTATTCAGTATCCACTTCGGTTTTACCTTTAAAAGCAGCTTTTCTGGCTCGGCACCCGTGGCTCAAGTGGCTAAGGCGCCAGCCACATCCACCTAAGGTGGCCAGTTCGAATCCAGCCCAGGCCTGCCAAACAACAATGATGGCTTCAACTAAAAAAAAATAGCCGGGCATTGTGGTGGGCACCTGTGCTCCCAGCTATTTGGGAGGTGGAAGCAGGAGACTCACTTGAGCCCAGGAGTTGGAGGTTGCTGTGAGCTGTGATGCCACAGCACTCTACCCAGGGGGACAGCTTGAGGCTCTGTCTCAAACAAAACCAAAACAAAACAGTAGCTCATCCATTGCAGAGATTAGCACGCTAATTAATTACAACATTTGGGAATGCAGTTATTTCATACAGTAACATCATCTTTTCGTATTTCACAAAAAGCAAAAAAAAAAAAAAAATTAAAAAAAAACCTTAGTAGATTCAAAACAATTTTAAAATCCTTAATCCTAAATCTAAAATCTTGGTCTTTGGTTAGAGTAAGTAGCGAGGTGGGTCTCTTAGCCTAGCCGCTCCCAATTCACAGGCAACTGGACCCAACCACCAGAAAGGTGAAGCCCTCTCCCACCCTGGCCTTCGGTATCATGACAAGGAGGCACTCATCTGCTTTGCGGAGGGTGCCTGTGACCGCTGGTGAAGTGGGGGGGGGGGGGTGCAGCTTTCCTTCACCTTTCACGGTATTTTTCCACAGTAATGACATTGAGCTCCTCGTAGTTCTTGGCTAGGATTTGTTCTGTTCTGATTGGGTGATACCCTTGTCTCGGTTTGTAAAAGTTTTCAAAATCATCCCTAGTCTGAGAAATAGCAAAGCAATGCTATTATTTTGTTTGCTTTTGATTTTTTTTTTAGCAAAGCGGCTATTTTGGTTTGATTTATAGCCTCTTCTCACACCACAACCAAGGGGTGACTTCTCAGAGTGGTCCTACAATAGTTTGAGTGCCTCAAATCATTTCTTCCTGCAGCCCTGAAACCTTTTCATTTCTTTGGAGGAAATCCAAGGCGTTGTTCTGATCGTATTCTTATCTTAGAAAGAACAATTTCCTTGGAGGTTTTGCCTCTTCCATGAGGCGACCTTACTCAACATTTAATCCCAGTTTAGGTTCAAGCCAAGACTTCATAATACTAATGAATATTCACGAGTGCCTACTGCATGCTGGGCTCATGCCCTTGCATGGAATCCTCTCATGACCTGTTCTATAGGATGGTATCATAAGATGCTCAGATTCAAACTCAGGTCCAGGAACCCAGAAGCTCAAGCATTGTCTTCACACTCTGTAGACAGATTCTCTCCTTCTTGGATGAGGCTGCTCTCAAAGGATCGAGGAGCAAGGAATTACTCAGACTACATCTTTCATGTTTACCAGGATAGTTTCATGTTTGAGATGCTGAAGTTTAATATGATCACTTCCATCCCTGGAATTCTTCCAGAAGCTTAAGAGCTTGTGAGATGGGTGGCACCTGTGGCTCAGTTAGTAGGCCACCAGCTCAATATACCGAGGGTGGTGGGTTCAAATCTGGCCCTGGCCAAACCGCAACAACAACAACAACAAAAATAGCCAGGTGTTGTGGCAGGCACCTGTAGTCCCAGCTACTCAGGAGGCTGAGACAAGAGAATCGCCCAAGCCCAGGAGTTGGAGGTGCTGTGAGCTGTGTAACACCTCCATGGCACTCTACTGAGGGTGACAAAGTGAGACTCTGTCTCCAAAAAAAAAAAAAAGAGCTTGTGAGATTTGCAGGGGGCTGGGGAGTGGGGAATTGGGGACCCTGAGAAGGGCCAAGATGGGTTCAGAGTTGAGACACTTAGAGCCAGCTGTTTTGCGTTTGCCCCTCAGGTAAAGAGGGGGTTGAATCCCAGTTTGCCCCAGATTTATTTTCTTCTCTATTTCATCTGCTTTCATCTTGCCCATTTTTACTGCTGCGTAACTGTGAAGATGGGAAGAGTTACTTCTTTTACCAACTTACTCATGCCCTTTTCCTGCTTGAACTGTGCTTTGTACATTTCCACAAGCATTCAACAAGTAAACTGACTTTCATTCTGAATTTATCAAACTTTTTCGTAAACCATGCTGCTGTTAATGCTTATCTATTCTGGGATCTATTATCAGATGACACTTTATTTAACATAGTATTTATTTTCAGTGTAATAAATAAGTAGATTTTTTGGAAACAATTATTTTGTAGCATTTCACGAAGACGTGGTGACTGAGCTGTTGTTCCTCTACCTAAATGATCCCGGGAAACGCGGGCCTGTGTCCCCCCCCCCCAGACAACTCACCACATTACGCTTTAGAACCCTGTAGGTGTTTTGTCTTATTTTATTTACATTTCACCTAATTTCTTTGGGTGCTCGACTTAGCTGTAAGCATCTTGACGTAAAAAGTCACCGCTGGCTTTCCTTTCTGTCCTCTGAATTCCCCGCAGTACCATCCCCGTGCCTTACACATAGAAGGTGGTTCAGGAACAGCTGTTGATGTATCAATTCTCCTTTTCATAATCAGCATTGAGGCTTGGCTGGGAGGCACAGTGGAACACCAACACCTACCTCTTTTGTTTTTGAAGCAGAATTTATTTTCATTAATTTATTTTTGAAGCAAAATGTATTTTGCTTCAAAAATTAATTTACCTTTAATTTTATTTAACATAAAGTTAACCATTCTGAATTGAGCAACGCAGTGACTTTCCCAATGTTGTACAATCATCACCTCCTTTCCCTTCCCGAATACCTTCTTTATCCCCAAAGGAAAACACCTGACCTATTAGACCGTCACTCCCTTCAGCCTCTGGCAAACACAAACCTGCTTGGCATCCCTATAAAGCTATCTCTTCTGGGTATTTTCTATAAATGCAGTCATGCAATATGTCCCCTTTTGAGTCTGGCTTCTTTCACTTAGCTTATGTCTTCAAAGCCCATCCGCACTTCAGCAAGTATCCATGCTTTATTTCTTGCTATGGCTGAGTGTTTCATTGCATGGTCCTACTACCTGTTGTTTGCCCGTTTGTGTGTTGATGGACAGTGCTTCCACTTCTGCCTGTTTTGCCCCTTCTGTCTTTAGTGACTCCACCCTTTCCCGTTTGTACTAGAATTACCTAGATGAGGAGACTCGTGGAAGAGTCCAGGGTTAAGAATGTTATCTGGGAACAGACGTCAAGTGCTTCCTGAGTCTCTAGTACTTACCAACGTGTGCCCAAGATGACCCTCTCTGGAAAGGCCAAACTGAAGACCAAGAGTTCAGGAATGACTCCCACATGCCCTTTATTGCTATGCTACCCCTACAGCCGTCCTCAAGAGTGAGATGGGTGTTGCCAGTTCTTAGATCTTTCCTGCAGGGAGTGAAGCTTGGTGTGAGGGTGGTCGGCTAAACTTGCTCTGATGAAGACGAGCCGCACTGTCATTTATGTAAAGTCGTATTCTGAAAATTTGCAAACATGCATAAAAATAGAAAGGCTAGTTTAATAGACTCCCACACATCTATCACCTCGCTTCAACAATTGACATCTGCTGTTCTTATTTTTGTCTCTTCTCCTACCATCACCTTAAAAAAAAATGGTTTGTTTTTGATCTGTTCTTCTTTATTGATTTATTTGTTGCTGGGATATTTTAAAGCTAATTCTAAACATAGCATTATTTCACTCATATATACAGAGGGTTCCACAAAACTGTATACACATTTTAAGAAAGGAAAAAACTATACTAAAATCGTAATACACAAGTCATGTTGACTTCTGCAATTAAAAGAGGTGTTCAAGGTGACTTGAGTTTGTCTTTTGTTATTGGTATATATTGAATATTAAAATTTCAAAATAGTGTTTTCTTTTCTTACAATATGTATACATTTTTTAACACCTTCTGTATTTGGTATATCTATCTAGCTATTTTTTTTAACACACTATAAAATCACTATCAGAGTTCCCTAAAACTCAGTAATTCTTCGTATCACCAATCTGTGTTCAGTTTTTCCTAATTGTATTAAACATTCCTTCTTTATAGTTGCCTTGTGTAATTCAGACACACGAGTCTATGAATATTGCATATAATTAATGCACCATTATATCTCTTTTGATGTGTAACTATTTTCCCTTCTCTGATATCTTTATTGAAGAAAATGAGAAAGGGGCTATTGACTTGTGAAACTTCTGGAATTGCCTGATTTTATCCTTTTAGTGTTGTTTAATACATTTTCCATCCCTAGTAAAGCAGTAGTTAGAGCTAGAGGCTTGATAGCTTCCCTAGGTTAAGGTCAATTTCAAGGCCTAGTGCTACCTCCTATCCCATTGTTTCATATAAAGTCGTATCAGGGATAATGTTATTTGTCTCATTTTCCTTAATGTTCAGATTTATCAGTGATTCAGTGTTGTGGGAGGCTGAGAAAGGCCCATCCCTTTATTTTTTCTTTTGAGACAGATTTTTACTCTGTTGACTTGGGTAGAGGGCCAGGGTATCATCAGGGCTCACAGCAATTTCAAACTCTTGGTCTTAATCAATCCCTTGCCTCAGCCTCAAGAGTGAACAGGACTACAGGTGCCTGCCACAATGCCAAGCTAGGTTTTCTATTTTTAGTAGAGATGGGGTCTTGCTCTTACTCAGGCTGAGCTTGAATTCCTGAGCTCAAGTAATCCACTCACCTCAGCCTCCCAGAGTGCTAGGATTGCTGGTGTAAGCCACCATGTCCAGCCTCATAAAAGGCCCTGTAACCAAAAGATATCCACATCTGAATCTCTGAAACCTATTAATGTTAACTTTTATGGAGAAAAGGGGATGGGTGGGTCTCTGTAGCTAGGACTAAATTAATAGGTTCTTAAGATGGAGAGATTGCCCCAGATTACCATCACACATGTCCTGCTGAGAGGGAGGCAGAGGAGGTGACAGAGAAAAGCACATACAGAAGAGGAGACAACATGGCCACAGAGGCAGAGGGACGCAGCTGGGAACCGAGGGAGGCTGAGAGCCGCCAGGAAGATGAAGAAGAGCGTGCGCAGGGAGCGTAGCCCTGTCAGTGCCTCAGTTTCTACCCAGGGAAACTGATCTTGGATTCTGGCCTCCAAAACAGGGAGAAAATACATTGTTACTACACAAAGCCACCAAGTTTGTGGTAATGTGTTAGCAGCCGTAGGAAGCTATAGTTGACCCTTGAATGATGCAGGGATTGGGCACTGACCGCCATGCAGTTGGAAATCCCTAGTAACTTTTGCCTCCATCAAAATTTAACTACTAATAGTCTACTGTTGACGGGAAGCCTTATCGATAGCTTACGCAGTTGATTGACGCGTGCTTTGTATGTTATGTGCATCATTAACTGTATTCTTCCAACAAAGCAAGCTAGAGAAAATGGTATTTAAAAAATCATAAGAAAGAGAAAATATATTTACTACTCACTAAGTAGTAGTCTTTAGACCTACTACAGTGAGGTTTTTATTTTTTATTTTTTTATTGAATGGTAGCTATGTATATTAATGCACTTCTGGGGTACGGTGTGGGGTTTTCACACACAATCTGAAACACTTCCATCAAACTGGTTAACATAGCCTTCGTGTCATTTTCTTAGTTATTGTTTTAAAACGTTCACATTCTACTCTTAGAAAGATTCACTTGTACCCTTGTGGCCTAGGAGGAGAGGGAGGGGTTGACCTTGCTGTCTCATGGTGGCAGGTGCCGTGGAAATGCTGTGTACGTAGTAGTGGACTCCTGCAGTCCCAACAAGTGCTGTTGAAGAGTCGACTGTAATCCACGACCTGCGTCAGCCGTTCACTGACAAGGTCCCCATCAACTTTTGCAATACAATAGTCCCCTCTTATTTGGGGAAACTATGTTTCCAGACCTGCAGGGGATGCCTGAAACCACGGATATTCCTGAGCCCTCTAGATACTGTGCTGTGTTTCTTCCTATCCACACGTGATTGTGGTAAAGTTTAATTATACATCAGTAAGATATGAGAAACAATAATAAAACTGAACAATTACATCAATGCAGGGTAATAATGATTACATGCCCATGCATACTCTTTCTCTCTGTGTGTCTTAATCTACTGTACTCACTCATTTCAGACTGCAGTTGACTGCAGGTAACTGAAACCACAGCCGATGAAACTGGGAGGAAGTGGGACCTGCTGCACTAATTTAGTTATCATTGATTATTGTTGCCCAGATTCATTATTTCACTAATGAGTGCAAAACAGTGATTTTCTAATTCTGTCATTTTTTTCTGCATTTATTCACACATAATTCTTTTGTGTAAAGAATAACTGTTTTCCTCATCAACTAATTGATGAGCCCGAGTCCTGGTCCAAATCAGGAAAGACAAGAAAGAGGCTTGAGATTTTCCTGTTATTTACACATTTTCAGAATAATCAGGTGGTTTCCTAGCAACCAGCAAGGTAATCAATGAGGTGTCTTGTTTGTTTATTTTTGAAGTATCATTATGAACTCATCAGTTTTCATATATTTGGTAAGTTTCTATTCATGATAGGAATTATCATTTTTGATGTTCAAACTGTCCCTTCTTGGAGCCATGGGAGCTCCTCCAAGCTTGACCTGCTCCGTAAAAGCCAAATAATTGTGGGAACCGGGAAGGTCTGGGGTGCTCTGGGCTTGAAGGGAAACAGTCGACGGTGAAATGCTGATCTCCATCTTGGTCTCTTTTGCATAAGACTCACACACATTCTAAAAAATAAAATAAAAATGTTCCCTGCAAGGCATTGGCAAGATTAAAGAACTAAGAACACGCTTAAGTCTGACACCTCCCCATCTTTCAACATAGAAACATTCAACCCTAACTTCATAGTAGAATCATCTAAGGAGCTCTTAAAAATGACTTCTACTGGGCTCCCACCCCCAGAGATTCTTTCCTTTGGAGTAGGACATTGACATGCCTTAAAAGCTCGCCAGATGATTCAAATGAGAACCAGTCTAACCCGTGGTGCTCAACCTTCCTAATGTCACAGCCCTTTCATATAGTTCCTGTGGGTTGCTACCGACAGGCTCAGAACTGCTGGTCTCTACAGGTGTCTTCAAACTACAGCCTGCAGGCCACGTGCAGCCTGCCTAGGGCATTTATCCAGCCCGCTGGGTGTTTTGCCACCGCTGCCTGTCCTGCTTAGCAGCCGACTCGTCCCGGGGCCCGCAGTCCGGCCCTCCAATGGTCTGAGGGACAGTGAACTGGCCCCCTGTTTAAAAAGTTTGAGGACCCCTGGCTCTAACCAATCCATCATATCTGTGAGATGGGGTTAAAAGCAACAACACGAACCCTGGTTCCTGACTTCTACAATCTGCCTTCTGCAGATCACGCTGATCACACAGGATCAGGGATGAAGTTTCCCTATTCATTCACGTGTTCTTTTGTCTCCAGATTCATGGAAGATTCTGCCATTAGCCACATGACCAGAACTAAGTTAAAAAACGGCAGGTACCATCATACCCAAACTCTGATGCCGCAGCCTTTCCCTTCTGGCTTTGCTTTCCTTCCTCAAACTTTGTCCAACATTTTGGGACATTTGTTAACAGGAAAATCCCCTTCAGTAGGCTGTGCTGTATTCACTTTTATAGTGTTACTGTCCTATACTCCATGGGATAGAGAGTTAAATGTAATTGACATTTCCTAAATCACCAGGATAATTCTGTTTTCTGTCCTTCCTTCTAATCCAGTTAGAGTCTACTGGATAAAAAATGTTTAAATTTCCATACTCTTTATTAATATTACATATATATATATATACACATATATATTCATTTTGCTTCAATTTGTGCAGTAAAGGACTCTGGGTAAAGAGTCCAAATTTTCTAAAGACACATAAGATTTAATATGCCTCTCAACTTTCTAAAGTTTCTCTTTTTGAATATATCTAGCGATGATAAAGGTAAACAGGTGTTTGAAAACATACTGTTGTGAAGCACCAACCTGGCAGAAAACCTGTAGCATTTATAACAAGAACATAATCCAATTGAATTTGTAATTAGCACTTTTGAAATGTGCTCATTATTATTGTTATTATTAGCTACAAAACCATGCAGCTTTGGCTCAGACCCATTAGAATTTTAGGGTGTGATTCTAGCCAAAAGCAGTCAGTATAGAACCCAATAAAAAAAAATGTGTTGCAGATTTTTATAGAAGTAATTTTAACTTAAACATCCAAGCAGGGCTATCAATTAGATATAAATTATGTACTGTTCTTTGTTAAAGAAAATTTCACTCTTGAAGATTGCTGGTCTTGAAGAGCAGTGTCTTCACGATTTGAGAAAAATAAATACGTCCATGAATGAAATGTCTTGGGAAATAGTCCCAGAAAGGGAAATGACCATGGTTGAAGAGACATCACAATGGAACAGAGAGAATTTCAGAATCAGGGGCCTGTCTCCCTTGTGGGTAGGAAGCTACTTTGAACACTTTGAAGACCATAGAAGGGTTCTGATTGGCTCATTCCTAATGACTTAATGTAGGAAAGGTCACCGGATACCCAACCAGCGACCCTTCATGAACAAGTATTTACAGAGCAACCACAACACACTACATTCACTGCTGCTGAAGAAACAGGGACGATTTAGAAAATTGGATCTATAAAACTGGGAGGAGATCTTGGGGACAAAGCAACATACCAAGAGCAAAGGCAATAACTGTGGCTCGATACTAATTGCTAAGGGAAGTGCCCAGGAAAGTAATTAGGGAAGAGACAGCCTTGTTAGGAAGAGATTTCTGGAGGAGATTTTGATTCATAGTCTAAGTGATACCTTTACCTGATTGGTAGGAAGGTGAAGAGATGCCCTTTCAATGAAAGAACTGACCATGAGTTAAGGTGTGAACTTGGTCTTGGTATTGTTTGAGCCTTATGTACTGTTCTTTGTTAAAGAAAATTTCACTCTTGAAGATTGCTGGTCTTGAAGAGCAATGTCTTCACGATTTGAGAAAAATAAATACGTCCATGAATGAAATGTCTTGGGAAATAGTCCCGGAAAGGGAAATGGCCATGGTTGAAGACACATCACAATGGAACAGAGAGAATTTCAGAATCAGGGGCCTGTCTCCATTGTGGGTAGGAAGCTACTTTGAGCACTTTGAAGATCATAGAAGGGTTCTGATTGGCTCATTCTCTAGATGGTGAACATAGTGACTTGATTAGAAGAATCCGCCTGACACTGCAGCACACAGTCAACACGTGTCTACATAATGGATGCTCAGTAATAATAGATATCCACAAAGTATTTGGAAGTGCTCTAAAAATATTAGAGAATCAATGACTTTCACTTTCCTGTCACCCATGCACCAGGGCTGTATATAAATAATAGCATTACAAAAGTCTGATTCAATACTCTAAAGTGATGTAGTACAGCTCTAGACAAGACATTATGGTTGTAGTTCCCCATAAAAATGTACTATTATTATGTATCAATTCAAAATAATTTTTAAAAAGAAAGTTCAACCAGCAAAAAGAATAGGGCAGAGTTCCTGGAGCCTTTGAGGACTCAGGAAACCCAACCCAGAGCATCACAGCAGAGGTGTGCTGAAAGCACAGGCACTGCCTATTTCAGGAGGTCAAGGGAATAATGGGCAATGAGCGGAGATATGGGCAGAGCACTCCTGGAGAGCTTCAAGGAGCAAGGCGAGTATGAGCTGAGCCTGGAAGCATGAGGTGGCTTTGCATTAGTTGGAGGACAGAGGGAATATTAAGAGCAAAGAAGCTCTTCGGGAGTAGCGATGAATATATTAGCTTGATCAGACAGGAGAGAGGCATCAACCTTCACTATGGAGCCCTCTGAGATACCTGGAATCTCACCACCACACCAAAACACAAGTCAAAAAGGCAGACTATTATTTTCCTTAATGATAGTCTGAGTTATTGCAAATTGGCCCTTGGTGATTGGCTGAGCCGGCCACTCCAGCCCTGCAGGAAGCAGCCTGGTAGAGTGGCCACAGACGTTAGGGAGCCAGGCTGAGCTGGCTTCGAACCTCAGCTTCCAGCTTCGTCTCTAGATGTGAGCTCCATCACCGTGAGTTTAGTTTCCTCTTCTATATAGTAGGGTTAATGCATTTTCTCTAGATCATTTCTAACTTTTTAATAAACTCATAAACACAAAGCAAAAAACACCAGGAGAGGCTAACGCTAGGATAATCAATGTATGTTATGGTCTCTTTTTCCTGTTATTGACCAAATTGGAATCAATTATTGGATTGGATAAGAAGAGAAGTAGTAGGCTCAGTGCCTGTAGAACAATGGTTACAGTGCCAGGCACCGAGGCTGGCGGGCTCAAAGCCTGCCCAGACCAGCTGAACAACAATGACAAAGCAAAAAATAAATAAATAAATAACCAGGCATTGTGGTGGGCACCTGTAGTCCCAGCTACTTGGGAGGCTGAGACAAGAGAATCACTTAAGCCCAAGAGTTTGAGGTTGCTGTCAGCTGTGATGCCACAGCACTCTACTGAGGGTGACGTAGTGAAACTCTGTCTCCAGAAAAAAAGAGAAGCATCAGTGGCTAAGAGTGGGTTCAGAGGCCCGGGCAGCCCCTCAGCCACCCCCAGCACTTCCTCTATCCTGAGCCATACGGTGTTACCTCCCAGAACGCTAATTCCCTCTTGGTTATAATCCGGATTATTGATATGACACACCTCGCGGGATTATCCTTCCGATTTAACGAGGTAATATCAAGGAAGAAGCTAGCCCAAGGCTTATAACATAGTAAGGCCCCAATAACTGTTGTCCATTTTTAAGGTGGGAAAGGCTGTCCCCTTGTGAGATATTCGGAGAAGGGACGATCTTAGAAGGGGGTTTGTGCCTTTCTAAGAAGGGAGTTGCATTGTGGACACCTGGGAGCAGGCCAAAGTCTCCACCTCTGCCCCCTTCACCCCTTTCAGAACAGCCCAGCTGAATACCTCCCCTTAGCAGCCCTGCAGGCTTTTTTAAAAGAAGTCAATTATTGAATCAATTTTAGAAACGCTGCTCAGAGTACATAATGGCTGACCTGAGAATATCTTTTTCAGTAAAATTAACACTTGCAAAGAGTCCAGGCCTGCCTCCAAACCAGTACTTTAATTTTCTTCCTAATACCCAGGTATGTGGAACATGAAATGGTCAGAAGTCAAAGGACCAATGTTCTCCTGTCCAGCGTCCCCCCTCTTCCCACCCATCTCCAAATCCCACATGTCTGCCATATCCACCAGCTTCAGTGGAAAGATCCCTTCCAGGGGTCACCTTTGACAGCTAACTCACAACCCCACACGAGTGACAATCTCAGCTGGGACAACAGTCCTCCTGCACTGTGAAAGGAAAGGCATCCAGAAGCCTTTGGGGTCCTTGCTCAGCTGAGGCGCTGCTTTCCCGTATCTGCTGCTGCTTCTCAGGACGCTGCAGCTCTCAGACGGCCGCGCGCTCACTGTAAACCTCGATTATTGATCATGTACTTACATGCTTGGTGGCATTTTATGTAAGAGGAGTAAATGATATAGTTGCTTCTATCCATTAAACTATACTGTTATCAAGGGATTGAAAAACTGCCCTGAACATGGCAATTATTTTTGGAGGTTCCGTAATGTTTAAACATAATTGCCTAGTAATCTTATATTTACTGTGTGGTGGCAAAGTCTAGCCGGCTTCATGTTTGCACTTTGTAAAACATAAGGACGTTTAGCGTGTTTAATTCTCTGTCCTCCTCCTCCTCCTCCCGGCCCTTCTCTTCCTCCGATGCTGTATTCCCAGGCACTGGGCTCTGTGGCTTTAAGAGACTTCCCAAGTGCTGTGATTTTTTTCCATATTAACTCATCCTTGGAGATCAGTAACTTCCTACTTAGTATGATGTGAAGCTTCCCAGGCTCGGGCTGTGGGGGAAGGAGAACTGGGGTCTCGGAGGCACAAAAGACTTCACATGATTAGTAGAGCTCTGAGAATCGGGGAAATATGCCTGGTGAGCCAATTCCCCAGCCTGGAGAAAGCTTAATTATAGTCCAGGGAAGCTCTTGGTTCCTTTGCGGTGGTCGCCTCTGCCCACGTATGTGCACATGTGTGTGAGCACACGAGCACACGCACAGCCCCTCAGGCGGCGTCCACATGTGAATTCTTTTCAGAAGCTCGTGTGTATTTACCTCCTCTTACACCCTCGGTCTTTAGCAGTTCCTAACACTGGCAAATTCAAACCTTCCCATCTTGAGCTCCCCAGACAAGCCTATTCCGACCCTGCTTTAGTTTTTTAAGCCACTGGTGGAGAAAGCTTTGAAACTTTTAAAGACCAACTATAACAAGATAATCCAAATAAAATAACTGGGAGTTTGCTAAAGAGGAGGCCAGGAGCCCCTTTTTAACTTTTTATAGAAGTTTAATGGAGGCTGGGACTTTAAAATTGTTCTTCGGTTTCTCTTTGAAGGTGCCAGGAATTTGTATGTGAGGTTTTTTTCTAAGCCACTCGTGCTGGTTCTGACAGCTGCAATAGAGAATTCAGATGCTAAATTTCTCTCTTTCTCTAAGACTTGACTTTTCTGACCTGTAAAGGAGAAAACAAGAGAGTAATGTCTTGTTCTGTCCTATAAACAAGGTACGCCAGGGGAGCCCAGGAGGATTGAGTTTGGTTGAGGAGAAAGTCGGTTTAGGCATCAGTGCGTTTTAGAGTTTCCTCGGGGTGCCGTCCTGTGCCCACTCCTTCTCGCGTGTGAGTCAAGGAGTTCTGCCTGGCTGCCTTTCCTGTCCCTGGGAGGCTGTCTGCTTCTGTTGGCCCACGGTCAGAGCACACTTACCTTCATCAGCCAAATCTTTGTTCCCCTCTGCACTTCTCTTCCTTCAACTTCAGAGAATGCAGCTTTGGAATTTGCCTCATCTATTTTCCATGGGCTGGCTTGGAGGAGCAGGATGGGACCAGGGAGAAGAACACGGACCCTAGAATCAGCTGGGTGGGTTCACAGCCAGACTCTTTTCTTTACTGAACTGACAAGCCCTTTATACTCTCTGTGTCTTAGTTTTCCCACCTGGAAATAGAGGGTCCTGATAAAAACGACCTCCATGGGCTATTTATCATGTGAGTTGGTTGAATTAATATACGTGGAAGACACAGGACAGCACTAAGTCTTGTTTCCTGAAATTCTTTTTGAGGCTGACTTTGTCATGTCTTAATGTATCTTATCTCACTTATCCTACCCTTTCCGTCTTGTTGAATGCCTCCATTTGCAAGCTTTGTCTTTATTACACCAAAGCAATCCATGGGCTGACTAAACTGTAATAATTCACGTATGAAAACAGAGACCCCATCTGTCTTAGGATTAGGGGTTAAAATGAAAGGGATCAAGCCAAGTGGTCACTTGCTTGAAGTTTTCACACATGGGTGTGGGTGGGTTTTGCAGAGTTGCCTTTCTTTCCCGGCTACTCTGTTTCTCATTTCTTCTCCTTTATACAACCCCACCTTCCAAGGAATTTCTTTCCACAATGTTCCATGACAGTAAGGCAGACCCCAGAACACTTGATTTCTCCCAACCCCTCCTCCTGGCTTTCAGAGAGTCTGTGAATATTTTTCAAGATAATTTGCCCACCCTGGCAGAGACCCTCAAGGAACCAAGAAGAAAAGAGGCAGGCAGAAGACAGAAAAATTCCACCTGAATGTCATTCCCGAGGCCTCCTCCTCCTCCTCCCTATTCTGTGTCTATGGTTTCAAATATGGACTGCAGTGTCGGTGCCGTCACCAAGGAAGCAGGCCGGACAATGGATTGTAAGCTCGAAGCTTTCAGGAGGTGGGCCTCCCAATACGCTTCAGGGAGAAGGCCCCAAGCAACCTCCGCAGCTGCTATTTATGGAGAATGTAAGCCCGTCCCCCAGAGCCCCTCCCCCTTCACTGGAGTTCCACAGCTGATCAATTTCCAAATGCCAAAGTCTGATCATTAACATCCAGTAACTGCCACCTTGTCTCTGCCAGCCCGCTGTCCTGGTCAACCACCACTGCGTCTCTTCAAACCTGCTGTCACGGTTCCTCGCTATCTTTCTACACCTGTTGCTATCTAAGTTGTTGCATAGGTTGTTACATATCTTATTACCTAGGTTGCTACATATTCTGTTACATAGATTGCTACATATCTTGTCTCATAGCTTGCTACATTGTAGGCCTCAGCAGGCCACCTGGCTGGGACACTGCACTTAAAACCCATCCGGATTAAGTTGATTTTTCTGGTCAGCTTAATTTTTCCCACTCTGTTTATGGGAAAAATGGAAGGGTGTTTTCTGAAGGAGTGAAGGATAAAGAATGGAAGCATGAGGGCGGGTATGGGAGAGTGGGGATAATTCCATTGTTGCCTCAGAGGGTTGGGAATCAGGGCTGGTAAATTCTCAAATTTGACACTGTATTATGACACAGACCCGCTGTTATTTTTTTCAGTCCCAGAGGAAACCTTGAGGAATCTCGTTCCTGCAATTGTATTAAATTATCTGCCAATATTGTCTTTTCCACTCAAAGTACTTTCATTGAAACATTTGGCCGAGGCTGCAGAAACAGCAAAATCTCTTTACAGCTAGTGTTTCTTTGAATGTTTGGTTTACCTTTTGGTTCCACGACAAAATAACTTAATAAATGAAGGGTGAGTGGAATTGTTACTATAGCAATCCCCATAGTAACATGGAAACGCCACACACACTGGTGCTGTAAGCCCTGGGAGCTTCCTCTTCACCCTCCCCATACTACCAGGTTCAGCTTCCCAGGTTAAGCTCTGATGGCTTAAGATTTTAGGATATTAAATTAAATCCATTTTATTTCCCAGAGAGTTAATAGACTCACAAAATACCAAGAATTTTTATCCACTCATATCCTTTGCAGAGAAGTCCGAAGTGAATTTTCTATGAGCTTGACCGTGTACATAAACGGCTCGCATCTGCGTTACTCTTCCAATTTTAAGTCTGTCCTTAAAACAACAACAATAATCCCAGTCAAGGCATGAATTGCTCTTTGTTGATTTCCATAGTCTTACATAACTTACATGAGGCAGGACTAGGAGAGGAAACATCTTCAGAATGCAGTATTGTGGGAACACATATGTTTTTAATCTCCTATTTTCCAGAAGATAGCCAGAAGGGATCCCCCAGAGGTCAGTTGGAAAAGCCTTTTGCCACCTGGTAGGGTTATAAATCGATTCTCTGATTAAGATTGCTGCTATTAGGTTGAATGAATGACTGGGCGGTTATAGAAAAATTAAATGGGAGGCGAAAGCTGGTTCTGAATATCCTGTCATATCTTTATATAATAGGTATTCATGCATACATGTAAATATGTATATTGCTGTGTATATTTAGCACAAATTTATAAACCAGATGCTGAATATCAGATAGTGGATCTGTGTATTCTGTTTCTTAGCTCATTGCATCTTGAATATTAATACTGACACCCTAAAGGCAGAAACTATGATTGGAAAGCAGTTGTGTTAAATTCCAAGCCAGTGGGCTATAAAGTTATGTAGCCAGAAGAGCTCGGTCAGCCTGCTTCTCGAGGAGACAGCTTCACGAGGTAGAGAGGAAGAAGTTAAAACAATAGAGCACACGCCATCAATAGGCAATTCATAAAAGAAGAAATACGAGTATTAATAAACACGTGACAAATATGCACTCTTACTACTAAGCAAATACAAATAGAGGCAAGCGTACCAGGACGTGGAGTGGGGCTTCTGCTGCTGCTCTGGAGCCAGCACTAGGCCCACAGCCAGAAACAACAGGTGCTAAATGCTCAACATGTAAAAGAGCAGCCCGACCCCGGCCCACGCCGTCATTATATAAGCAGAGGACAGGGGAAGAGGCAGCAGGGACGGGAATCGGCCTTGGGAGGGGCTGTGCAGTGTGGCAGTGTTACTTCACAGAGGTCACTCCCTCCTCTCCCTGTGACCTAGGGTGGGGCTGAGCTCCCTGCCTCCCCTGAATAGCAGAGGAACTGCAGAGAATCCCCCATGGAGACTGAAGCCACTAACAGACAGGCAGACTGGTATTCACTGCCCTGGCTGGACTTTTGCTTCCGGAGTAGACAGGCTTCCTGATCTGCTGCTGTGATCACCTCCTCAGTGACTCCTGCAGGACGGGCTGGCAGAGGAGCAGCCTGCCCTTCTCCCAGCTGGCACCTCCAAGGGCACACGCATTTCTGGTGGGTCAAGTGGACACCAGAGACAGCAGCTAGTGTCGAGATGCTCCAAAAGCCTGTGCAGTGGGTGAGGCAATTGCAGTGGTGGGAACTGAGTGTGGAGGGAGAGACTGAGATGGAGAGAAGCAGAGAGGTGTACAAAGGGGAGCCCTAAAAAGCTAAAAGACATTATAGCCACTCCTTGAGAGGGCAGTGCCTGGACACCTGCTGTCCGGAGATACCCGTGTCTGGTTAGGGGAAGTCACAAGAGCAGTAACACCCCACAGGGAGAATATCACCACTGGGTCCACAGAAGAAGAAGGCCCTGGGCCCTTCTCCTCCACTTGCCTTTGATGATAAAATTGTCTCATGAGTAAACACAGGCTGAGATGAGGCTGCTCAATAGTCTGTCACGTAACAATGAGATACGGGGCACCCACTGAGCTGCCGCAACTCTCTAAGTGCCAGAGGTGGGAGCGTGTGGTGAAGGAAGACAAACTTGCTGCCTCTAGTATCCATTAGTTCATGTTTTCTGGACGACATTTGATCAACTGTTTATTTTAAATACGTTAAAAAATGGCATGCTATTCGATCTAGTGATTCCATTCCTACGACTGTTAGGACTTAATCTAAGGACTTAATCAGAAATGTGCACACACGTACATATTTACACAGTGTGTAGACAAAAAGTGTTCATTGCAATTTATTTATGGGAGTCAAAAGGAGGGAGCCTGAACTTCAAGTTGAAAATGACTAACTATGGCACATTCATATTACAATTGTGCTTTAAAGCCCATTTCATGCTGTTGTACAATGCTCATCAAATCCTTAATAAAAATCAAAAAAGATAAGTGGGAGAAAATACATGTGTAAGTCTGGTAACCTCAAAAGACTTGACAGAGGAAGTACCACAATTAGTAGAAGAATTTAGTGAAGTAGTAGGTAGGAAAAAAAATCAACAGAAATAACTCTCATGTATACAAAGTAACAGTAGTGAGGAGATACATGCACAACATACTTAAGAGAGTAATAAAGATATTTTACCTAGGCATAAAACAAACAACAGTTGTGCAGAACCTCTGTGAAGACAACTAAAGACACCTCTGAAGGACGTAACAGTTGACTTGAAGAAATAGGATGTCACGTCAGTTTGGGGGATAGACAGGAGTCAAGTCTCCTTTAGTTGATTTATAAATTTAATGTCACTCAAAAAACATCATTTGGAAGGAAAGAATAATCCAGAGTCATCAGGGCAATGAGGATGGAGAAAGTTGGCTTGACCAGATATTAAGACACATTATAAAGCCTCTTTAATTAATGCAGAATGATCTAGGCCCGTGAATAGAGACATCGATGAATAGAAACTCCAGAAATAGACCCAATTGCATATGGAAATTTAATACACAATAAAGGTGACATTTCAAATTGGTGGTGAAAAGATGGACTTTTAAATAAGTGATGTTGGGATAAGTGGATAGCCATATGGAAAAAGATAAAATTGGATCCCTTTCTCACATTGTAAGCCAGGATAAATTCCAAAAGACTCGGAGATCTAAATGTGCAATAAATGAAACTATACATGTTTGAAGAGAAGACATGGATCGTTTTCTCCAATAGCCAGGACAAGGAAAATCATTTCGACTGTGTATCAAAATCCAGAAGCATTAAGGAAAAAGTTAAATTTGATGGCATTAAAAAACACATTCGCAAGGAAATAATGCTCCCAGCAATGTGAAGGAAAATGACAAACGGGGAAAATTGTGACTTCTATTACACAGGGTGAACATGTCTAATATATAAAGAGCTGCTAAAAATAGAGAAGAAAAAGACTGCAACTGGGTAGATAAATGGGCTAGAGGAATGAACAGACTGTTTCTTAAAAAAGAAAAGCAAATGGCTCTTAATTATACTATGCTCAGGCTTGCTCCTAATAAGAGAGAAGCAAACTATAATATCCTGATCGTTTCTCACATATCAAACTGGCAAAAATCCAGAAGTGAGGAAACATACTCAGTTGGCAAAGTTATGGGGAGAGAGGCACTCTAATACACTGCGGATGGGAAGAAAAATGATACCACGTCTCCGGAATGGAATTTGGCAATACCGAGCAAACTTGCTAAGACTCTATCATGAGGATACACTGGCAAACAGAAAAAGATAAATGTCACCCAGATGCGTTCTGTATTCACTGCAGCCCAATTGTACCAGTAAAAGATCAGAAACGAATTAAACACCCATCAATAGGGAACTGGTTAAACCAACAATTGGTGAAGCCACACCCTAAAGTACTACGCAGCTGTAAAGAGGATTCAGCAATGTCTGTGAACGGCTTTGGCATCATGTCAAGGAAGGAAGCAAAGAGGAGCAAAGTGTTCATGTTACGCAGCCATTTATAAAGCAAAGGGGAAATGCTAATATAATCTAAATATTATATATTTAAAAATTAGTTGGAGAATAAACATCAAAATTATCAAAGAGGCTCACTTATCTGTAAGGAAGAGTAAGCAACAAAAGTTGAAGTATCTTGGCTATAAGCTTCCCTTATCTGACTGTATCTTGTTTTGTTAATTGTAGCCTAACTTATAAATATTTGATGTAATTAGAGAATAAAAATGTTCTTCAGAAGTAATGATCAAAAACTCAAGCAAAAAAGAAACAAATGAAAGGTTTCTTTTCATTTTGAGTTGGTAGCTCTACTATACAAAACGGAATTATGTTTCAAATGATGTTCAGACTCAAGAATGTGTTTGTTCATCCCTGGGGTGATATTGTTAAAGAACAAAAAGAACCGGAAAAGACTGTTAGACTGCTTTATGTAACTATAGTAGGGATGGGACGACTGATGCTATTATTCTACGACTGTGTTGCGTGTGAAATGCGGGATAAAGCATGGTATTAACGCCACTAATGTGGACAAGAATGCGAGTTTTCAGCACGTGAGAAAGAAGGTACAGATGTAAAATTGGTGAGGTTAAACAAAAACCAGTAGTCTTTAACTGTAACTGTAAACTATCAGGGTGAATTCAGGATGTGTTTTCTCTTAACACTATTTTCCAGTTGTGTGCAATAGAAAGTACTAGAAGTTACGTCAACACGAGAGCAATGGGGACTCTTAACACGCGGATTATGGTTTTAAACTATCACATTGAAATAAACAGCACACAATTCTGAACATCCATACTGTGGACCTGTAACTTTTTGTCATTCTGGAAAGTGAGGAAGTTACCAAGGACAATAGTCATAGATGTATTAAAAGGACTCAGGAACCAACCTTCATGAGGCTCCACTGGCCAAACATGGGGCCATTTAAGTGTCACTAAGATATGAGGTGCAACCAACTAAAAAGCGTAAAACTATGCTACATCCGGCTCGGCGCCTGTGGCTCAATCAGCTAAGGCGCCAGTCACGTACACCTAAGGTGGTGGGTTCGAATCCCCAGCCCGGGCCCGCCAAACAACCATGATGGCTGCAACCAAAAAATGGCCGGGCGTTGTGGTGGGCGCCTGTGGTCCCAGCTACTTGGGAGGCAGAGGCAGGAGACTCGCTTAAGCCCAGCGAGTTGGAGTTGGAGGTTGCCAGGAGTTGGAGGTTGGAGTTGGAGTTGGAGGTTGCCAGGAGTTGGAGGTTGCTATGAGCTGTGATGCCATGGCACTCCACCCAGGGGGATAGCTTGAGGCTCCATCTCAAAAAAACAAACAAACAAACAAACAAACAAAAAACTATGCTACATCCCTAAGTTTGAAATGACATAAAAACAAAACAAAAGAAAACAAAAATTCACTGGTCTTCTGTGGAGGATTCAACTCATTATTTTAAAAACTGAAAAGTAAAGGGAGAGAATGAAGAGCTTGTACCCTCAAGGATTCCCCAATAATAAATAAATAAAATTGATCTCCAAGTTCGATAAGGGATGTTTTGCTTTAAAGAAATATTTCACCTAATATATAAAAAAGGAAGTATAATATTAGAATATCATCACTTTGAAACCATAGAAGGATGTGGGCAAGAGTCATTCGTGGACACTAATGTTACATACATCACACACACACAAAAGCAAAACAAGACCTTGTGCACCTCTCCATGGAAGGACACAACACAACCTGGGAAGTGCTTTGGAAAAAGTCAGAACTGCATCTGATCAAGCCTCAGGGATTCTTTCTCTTTTTGTGTTTCAAATGCCTTTGGCTGGCTGGTGAATCCAGTTGAACCCCTTTTGATAATTAGCGTTTTAAAGACATAGCATAAAATACAAAATTTGATAAGTAAACCCAATTTTTATAGGACACAATTGATCAAATAATAGAAAAAATAAATATGTATGTATACAAACACACACACATCTACAGGATACATAGGGGCTTATTCATGAACACATTCAAAGCTAAGATCTAGAGTGGACCCACTCGCTGCAATAATGCAGAAGTGGTAATGGGTTTAAATAATATTAGATACGTCTGTAAAAACTTTGATATGATATGTAAATATCTGATTTCTGTTGATGACAAAGTCACATTCACTATTAACATTCTTGTGGTTTGTTGCCTAATGTCTTATTAAAGAACATACTAAATTTTAATTGGAAGATAGCAAAACAAAGATGTAATGTTTTCCCTATCAGGTCAAGGTGATGATAAACTCCTGTTTAGGTTTGAACAGAAATTCACAGGACATATCGGGGATGATGAAGCAAATTCAATGATACCCTGAGGATTTAACTTATCAAAATCCAAATGGTAGGGAACTATGAGAGACTAATGATCTGCTTTCTTTGGCTCGGCGCCTGTGGCTTAAGTAGCTAAGGCACCAGCCACATATACCTAACGTGGCGGGTTCGAATCCAGCCCGGGCCTGCCAAACAACAATAATGGCAGCAACCAAAAAATAGCCGGGCGTTGTGGCGGGCACCTGTGGTCCCAGCTACTTGGGAGGCTGAGGCAGGAGACTCACTTGAGCCCAGGAGTTGGAGTTTGCTGTGAGCTGAGATGCCACGGCACTCTACCCAGGGGGAAAGCTTGAGGTTCTGTCTCAAAAAAAAAAAATGATCTTCTTTCTTTGACAAATATATTGTAAGAGGAAACTACTAATAGCTGCAAAAGCCTGTAGATTGAATGAGATTTAGAGAAATACAAACAATTACAATCTAAAAACATTGCTGGAATCCCAAATCAAGAAAAGAAACGGCAAAAACTTACCAAACATTGAAGAAATTTGAACACAGACTGGATATCGGATAATATAATTAAAGTTTTATTCATTTTTAAAATGGTGACAGTGATTCGTGTCTTTGTATTTTAGAAACATATGCTGAAATACATAACAATGACATTATACATGTAATGATAAAATTGTGTAATGTTGTAGATTTAGGTCAAATGTTCTGGGGGGTTTGTAAACAGAGGTGTAGGTGAAGCACGAGAGTCTGGATAATTAAGGTCACAAATTCATCTAGACAAAGTGCTACATGCCTCCTTGCTGAATATCACTATGGTCACCTTCAAAGTATTCTTCCTGGGAAGTTATGCACGGATGCCAGGGCCTAATCCACCCTTCAAAGAAATTTTGGAATTCTTTTTCTGGAACGACCATCGTACTTAACCTCAATTACCTCCTAAAAGCCTGTCTCCCAATATTGTCACATTAGAGATCAGGGTTTAAAACTTCAGAATGTGGGGCTTGAGTCAATCCAGGGCACCTTTGGGCAGCAAGTGGATAAACAGCACAAGCAGTAAATATTTAGTTATTATGGCAAAGCCATATGACCTGGATGACAGGAAGGTTTATCTCAATGAAGTATGACAAAAACAGCCTTGGGGGACTTAGCCATAAGAGGAGTTCTTGAAATGTCAAGGAGGTGGGGGGAAAACTGATTGGAAGAGCATGTGCTCCGATCTCAAATAGATGGATTCCTCTCAGAAATCCTAGACAGACTTTGGGTTCTGGGCGGGTCAGGAAACATAAAGGGGAAAGATTCCTAAATTTAAAATGCAACAACCACAAAATCAGTAATTCCACTATCTCAAAGATATTCTTACTTAAACAAGCCAAGAACGTCACGCACAAGAACTTCCGAATGCCTCTCAGTAAATAATCGAGCATTTCCTGGGCAGAAGAGTGTTTGCTGGGAAGCATCAACTCTCCTCTGGAAGCGGACAGGGCCAGGACTGCTGAGACACAGCTAATGGGATGTGATGGGCATTTGGTGACCTTTTGCACCTCTTTTTCTTTTGCTGTTTCTTCTGGGGCTGAAATCACTGGCTGCTCAGGGGACGGGGTGGAGACAGCATAGTGGCCTGGGGAGGGAAAGAAGAGAGGTACAGGAAATAGCCACGAACACAAGACACCCCATGCCCTGACACATTAGCACTGGTTGTATTACAACACACTACAATGTTAAATGGACCTAATTTAACAAATATTTATAGAGTGCCTTCCAGACCACAAGAACTATTCTAGGCTCTAGGACATGGTGGTGAGCAACACAGCCAAAATTTCTCGTCCTTCTGGTGCTGCCATGTTATTATTTTGCTACCATGCCTTAGAACTATGCTAGAACTCAACTCAGTCACCCACAAGGCATAGTTGAGGACTGCAATTGCTCCATGGACGACACTGTTACAAAATAGTGACAAAATAGTAAATTTGGATTAAAATGCTCCAGAACTTAAAAGATGGCCCCATAACAAATGACCGGCTATTTTTGTCCCTTCATTTAAATTAATGATCACTAATCATTTGCTGCCTTAATTTTGTAAACTTGTCAGTTTTCATTTACACAGGTGCAAAACCAACATCCACACGGACACAGGTTATGAGCATTTTTGTCTGTTTGTTTGTTAACATTGCCTACACTCGAAAAGGGTCAGGTTGATATCTTCCTCCCTGTTTACATAAACTCCAGTGCTGGGATGCAGCGTGCCAAGTCTCCTTCTAGCTCAGAAGCCCCCCTGGAAATCAGGGTAGTTCTTATAACAGGAAGCAATGACCCCGGATACAGTCACAACTCACTATAAATGTCCTCAGAGCTATCCTCTGGGTTTTTGTTCGGGACTTTCATATACATGAGATTGCCTCATGCGTGTCTCTTTTCCTTCCAGAAATAACTCTACATGAGGCCTGAAACTCTTCCCGGGAGAGAGAGAATCTGTACTGAATCCTGCAGCTCACGATGCAGTTGTGGCATGTAGGGATCCAGTGGAAATTGCGAACCTTATTGCCTGTTTTCATGTTGGTGCCTACTGCAAGGCTCTGATCATAATGGGTCGAGTCAAAGACTATATAAATATAACAGATGCTTATTATTCATGATAATCGTATTCCATAAAGTCATCACAAACATGGAATTAACCAACACTGAGCCCCTGCTCCTAGGGGAAAAACAGAATTAGGTTCCTACAAGCTTCTGGTCACAATGTTTTTGTCAGCCTATCAGTATACAACCTGGTGTCCCGTGTGTTTATATTTAAAGACACCTTGTACGATAGAGTATTGATCTATTGATATTGCATTCATGGTCAACAGCCACTAGGGCTGATGCCTCAGTGATGCTTATCTAATACATCTTTTCTCCATAAGGCACATCAGAACCTCCTTGCACATAGGAACCCTAAATAGCACTTCGACATCATCTTTGTGAGCCATTTTAAGCAGCAAAATCACCAACAAAAAGTAGAAAAATGTGGCCCCAGATAGACCACGCAAAGGTCATGTTTACAATACAGAAGCCGAAACGAGAAGGCAGAGTGTTGTTTGTAACTCTGTCTTAGCTGGAGTTGTGCACGTCAAGCACGGCAAACTTTTCACTGCTCTGTGCGTGTTCGTGAATTACTGCAAAGGTCTCTCGGGTGTTGATTTGGGGTTTAGAAATACATTTTAGTAAGTATGCAAATTCCCAGATATGGAATCTGTTGGTCATGAGGTCTGGCCGGATGTAAAGGTGGGTGACTTTTACACAACAACGCTTACAGAAAAGGAATAGCACATATATAGTCTCCAGGCATCATGAAATTAAATCTGCTCTCAGCACCCACCTACCTGACTAGTGGGAAATTTCATTAGCTTTTTAAAAAAATACGGGCTTTGTGTGTGTGTGCTGTGAGAAAAATTGCGGGAAGTTTCCTCCCTTAGTCACTGTTATGGCCACGGTCGCTTTAGTCGCCTGCATGTAATTGGTGCTAAGTGCTGATACTCTGGCTCCACTCAGGCCTCTGCCCCGGGAGGCTGCCGAGGGGTCCTTCTCAAGTCAGCAAAACTGACTGTGGCCACACCCACAGAAAAGCTCATTTCTGCCTTTGAGGTCGGTGCGGGCGTGTGTTCGGAGTCCCTCCCAGCCCTCCCTCCCCCTGGGCAGTTCCCACTGGAGTTTGGCCTGCAATCTGGCCCACTGTTGGAAAGTCCACGGATCCTTTCTGCTGCCATCTAAGGGATTCCCTGCCTTTCCTATGGATCCACAGTCCTCAAAGTTCTGTCTCACCTTTCCTCAAAGGCCTAAGGAGGGTGGGCTCAGGAGGATAAGGTGTGCGAGGGAAGTTTTCAGTTCCCCTACAGAAGTGGGAGGAAGGAAACTTAGACGTTTGGAAATACACGTATTTAATGTGGGCTTTTCTCCCCAGAGTGGGAGTAGGAAAGGGAAATGCTTGAACTCCCTTTCTTGATAACTCAGTCTGCTGTAGTTAACAGAATGGTCGGAATTGCTTGTTTTAATCTGGTCTAACATTCCTATGCT
>CAUYQV010063388.1:0-71514 GCA_963574575.1 Galagoides demidoff
GTTGTGGCGGGCACCTGTGGTCCCAGCTACTTGGGAGGCAGAGGCAGGAGACTCGCTTGAGCCCAGGAGTTGGAGGTTGCTGTGAGCTGTGATGCCATGGCACTCTACCCAGGGGGATAGCTTGAGGCTTGTCTCAGAAAAAAAAAAAAAAGTTAGCGTTCTATACATCCTACAACATGATAAACCTCACAAATGTTACGCTGACATGAGAGGACAGATAACACACACATGATGTGCCCAGAGTAGGCAAATTCAAACAAGAAGTAGAAGGGTGGCTTGCAGGGTCTGGAGGGAGGATAAATGGGGAGTTACTGCTTGATGGTTACAGAGTTTCGATGTAGAGTGATAAAACATGGAGAAGTTGGACTTCACAAAAATTTTAAAATTTTGTTCGTCAAAAGATACTACTATCAGCAAAGCAAAAATGTGAGCCACAGAATGGTAGAAAATATTTGCAAACCATACTCGCCTGATAAGGGATTACTATCCAGAACATATAAAGAACTCAAACTCAAACTCAACAAAGAAAAAACAAACAACCTGATTTTAAAACAGGCAGGGCTATAACCAAATAGCCTAAGAATGTGGGGAGGGGGGAGGGAGAAGGGAGGAGGGGAATGGGTAGAGGGAGGGGGATTGGAGGGACCACTTTTGAGGTTTATCTTACAGGGGTACAAGTAAATCTCTCTAAGAGTAAAATGAGAACATTTTAAAACAATAACTGAGAAAATGAAAAAAAAATCCAGTTTTATACTATTTATTTAGAGGTGGAGTCTTGCTGTGTTTCATGGGCTGGTGAGCAGTGGCTATTCACAGGCACGATCAGACCTTACTACACCGTGGAACTCCTGGCCTCAAGCCATCCTCCAGCGGCAGCATCCAGGGACTACAGGTGTGGTGCACACCTGGCTTAAAGGTGTTTGACCCTGCAGAGACAGACATGAAGAAAGAAGGCTCTGAGGGCAACCAGCTGAAAGTCACTTAAAAGTCACCAGGACTTGACCAGTTTGTATGCAAATGTATGACACACGTGACTTTAAGTCCCAATTACGTGATTGTGAGAGACATCCTTATTTAAGTGTTACACTATTTTCCAGTAAGTCAGATTTGACATCTTGCTCTTTCTCTATAGAGCTCTCTAGGCAACTCATTACAACTCTCCAGCCGATCCTGATTTGGTCGCCTTCCTTTACTAGTAGTATCTTTACCTTACAAGGGAATAAGCCATAGTGGCAAAGATTTTGAATAGAAAGATGGAAGAACCAGATCCATGCCTTCACTTTGTTATCAGCAAGTTATTCACCCTTGACCAATCACTTGCCCTCTTTAAACTTCAGTTTTCTAATCTGGACCAACTAGTTTGGGTTTGATCAGAAGATATCAATCATGACCCACGGAACCCTGGAATTGCCATAATAATTGCAAGAGGGCCTTGAACCATACCCTTCTTAATAGTGTTTAAATATTAAATGAACAACATGGTAACTAATTTCCCAAAGCAGACAGAGATAGTGGCAATTAATGAAATAAATTTATTTAAAAATAGTTATATAGCATTATTGTCACTGTATTTTTTGCTCAATAGATATAAAAAAAGGTTACTCTTTATCAATTTATCACTTCAAGTTTCACTATCCTCGTTGTTAATGGTAAGAAAAATAAAATCTATCTAATGGGATTTTTGGGGGATGATCAGGTGAGATAACACATGAAATGGCCCGGTACAGGCCCTCCCTGGCCTGTGGTAAATGGTCCATAAGGTACAGAAAAAGGAGATGAGCTATTTAGGATTCAGGATGAGAAAGATGTGACTCTAGCTAGACACGACTCTGCCTTCATCCCTGGATAGAGATCTAAGTGTGTGCCAGGAAGAAGGAGAATATGATTACTTAAACTCTCCTTTAAATTCCAGTACAGTAGGAAGAGAATTCTGAGGTAGAAAGGTGGTGAAAAAAGTGTTGGGACAATTAATTTGCAAAAATCCTGTTTTCCTAACTCATAACAGAAGGATATTTGCTACAACTTCCCCCGCCCTATGAGTCAGACTGTTATTATGTTCGTTTGCAGGTTAAATTGAAAATTTATTCTAATTCTGTAAAAGCTGTATGTTGGGTATCTTTCTTCCAGCCAGCATCTCATTTAGAGGAAACAGTCAGTTTACTATGATATAAAGATTGACACTTCAGTGTTACGGAGGGGTCCTGCATTTAAAAATATTGGGAACCAATGGGGTAAGAAGTCTGGAAGTTTGTATCTAATTCTACAACATAATGGATTCTGGAACTAAGTGCAGCCATTACATAAAAGGCACTTTTAAGAGATAGGTCTGGAACAGAAATGGTTCAGTACTAAATAAGATGGTCCCATCCAGTCCCCAGTATCACCAATCTGCCATGACTGGGAAAAGATGGTGGGCATGAGAAGCCAAAGGAAGCTAAGAGTGGAAAGAGAGATCTGTATTCTAGTCCCAACATTGCCAACGACCCCAAGGACTCCCAGTTTCTAGGCCCAGAAACCCAAGAATGAGTTTTGAGTTCTTGCTCCAATGTCTGATCTGTTAGTCAGTTCTGTCAAGTTCCCTAATTCATTTCTCAAATCCATCCCCAACGCTATGTCCAAACTCATACCCCAGACAAAAGCATCACACACCCCCCACCTTTTAGTTTTTGATGACCACTGCCTCCTAACTGGCACCCCACTCTTTCTCCTGCCCCTCCCCAAGTCACTCTCCACTTCATAGTCAGAGTGAACATTTTATCTGGCTGGCATCATGCTCTCTGAAATCCTCCTGAGACTTTCTGATGTACTTCTATGACCTAGAGAAAAGATCACTGTGATTATTATTTTTAATGGTAACATTTCACTATTTTATACAAATAAACTTTGATGTGGGTTGTTATCAAAAAAGTATAGGCTCTTCCTCACAGGACAGCATCTAGTGCTGTGTTGTCCCATATGGAAGCCATGATCTGCATATGTCTTGTATGCACAGTGCATTCCCACCATCAGAAAGTTCTCTTGGACAGCCTTGCTCTAGGCATTGGGTTGAGTTGGGCCAACTCTTTTTGGAGGAACTGATGCAATGCACTGACTCATCAGTTGCTTCCTAGTTTTAACAAGAGCTAATTCTCCCCAGAAAGATGACATAGTTATCCCCTGACATGATACCATTTTATTTGCAATCCTCAGTCAGCTTGGCTCACTGCATGTGAAACATTTGATTGACAATGGAGAGTGAGCCTCTCGCTGAGAAGTAGGAAAATCAGGAGGAAGTCCTGCGAAGCCATTCAAAGGATTTCTTTTCACTTCAACAGCAAAAGCTCTGTGGAAAACGCTAGTCCTTCTTTCCCTAGACTATTGTTTAATATTTATCCAGCACCAAAATACGATGACTAGAGCACAAGCTGGAGCTTAAGTTGGACCCTGCCTATTGGGACTTACCATTTAATTAGACAGATGGGGGAAAACACCCAAGTGTGGTTCTCAATCGCGATGATGAATAATAAGTTGGATTGCAGCTTCTGGCAGAGTGTCATGCTGACAGGAGGATGCTGTGTGCCACGTGTCTTACTGGGCTGTGCCATGAGCCCTTGCCACCTCTGCTTTCTGCTGCTACCAAGACCCAAGTGCTGCTTGTCGTACAGCTGTCTCTGGCTTGCACTTAATTTGAGCTTTTGACTCTCACTGAGACCCTCTTGCCTCGGGACTGTGCCACCTCTGATCCAGTTTTCCTTTCCTTTTTGGTGCTACTAATGCCTCCTCTGCCCACCCTGTCAGGACTAACTGATCCAGTTTCATTTTGCTTGCTTTCCCTTGAGTTGGGGCATCTGTCTCAGCACACATGGACACGTATCTAGATGCCAACTGGCCAGCCCAGCAGGAACTGTGCTCACATCTTTGTTGGGTGGAGGATGCTGCTATAACCCTGAGGAACAAAGACCATAGTTCAGCCTGACCCCCATGTTACCACCCTTCTGGGAGGCTTCAAAGCTTATATCCTCACCTTTTTTCCAAAGAGTTCTTCTAGTAGAATCTATCAAAAACCACACTCCTTTTGTTATCTTTTAACAGCTTCATTGAGCTCTAATTTATATCCTGTAAAATTCATCTATTTGATGCACACAATTAAGTAGTTTTTATTGTACTGTGTATTGCCAGAGTTCTACAATCTTATTTTAGAACATTCCTATCATCTCAGAAGAAAGCCGTCAATGCCAGTTAGTAATTACTCCCGGTTGCCAAAGACACCCTGGCCTTGGCACTGTTTCCGTCTCTGTGTATTTGATTATTTAGTATGTTCTATATAAATGTAATCGCATGATGCCTGTCCTTTTGTATCTGGATTCTTTTACTTAGTGTGACACTCTTGAAGTTTATCAGCTTCTTTTTATCACAAGTTACTACTCCATTGTGTAGACAGACTATATCTTGTGTGTCAATTCGTACTCCTTTAATGCAAAAATATAATTACCTCAACACTCTCATTCAGAAACTTTTCTTTTATTTATTTGAATAAAGCACAAAAACTACTTTCTTTATATTTTCCTCAAGGCTCTGCATTCTAGAAGTAAGCCCTTCCCTTAATGTATGCACATTAGTTGCTCATCTTTCAGAAGCCCTTAAAAGCAAAGATGCCCATGAGTGTTCAGTGTTTACCAATGGATGGCAATTATATTCTTGGGAGAGATTATAGGGGCAGCTGCAAGCAGGAATGATCATTGGTGATATAACCAAATAATGTCAAGCTCAACAAATACCTCATTTAGCCGAGGTCAGTGGCAAAATGGGTAGCAGTAAAGTATTTAGAAGTGCAGTGAGGGTATAAAATACAGCACCTTCTCTGTATGTAGCCATATAAAATATTTATGATGATATGAGTTATTTATGTTTAATAGGCTGTATGGTCCCCACATCTCCTGCTTCAGCTTGAGCAGATGGATCCTTACCCATGTTGGCTCTCTGTTCAAGTAGTGCCAGCATCTCCTGCTTCACAGGGGATCATGTTGTGAAGTACCAGGTGGATGCTGGTTGTCTCCAGAGACTCATTTCCACATTCATGGTTGGCCACTGACTAACAGAAGTTCCTGCCAAGTGGTCGCTTAATCTTCTCTTCTCTCTCCCCCATCCTGGTTGCCAGAATGCTTCATCCTCTCCAATTCCCATTTCTCAGAGCTGGAGGTCTCATCTCCCTACAATCTCACTTGGCCTCATTGATTTATTTTTTTCCTTTCTACATTCCCAGTTTTGCTGAAAAACACACGCCCACACACAATTCTTCTTCTTGGCCTAGAATCTTTTATTTTCTCTCTCCCTTTCATATAATTGACTAACTTACAAATATTTGGCAGATAATGCCATTCACTTCTAACACGAAATTGTGGGGAATCATCCAGAGTGCATACTCACATAGTTGACATATTAATTTTAAGCACCCTGAGACTGCATCTATAACTGTGGCTTTTTACCCTGTTTATTAGTTGATTCTGACCCTAAAGATAGCTCTAATGCAGCACTTGTGGCTCAAAGGAATAGGGTGCCAGTCCCATATGCCAGAGGTGGTGGGTTCAAACCCAGCCCTGGACAAAAAAAAAAAAAACTCCAATAAAAAAGATAGCGCTAATTTGGCTCTAATTTCTTGTAGGTGTTTTCTTATTATTAACATGGATGGATAAATGCAGTTGACTGAATGGCAACTTTACCCCATGTTATACCAAGTACATTGTTTCCACTACATGATACAGATGGAAACTGAGACCCAGAGGCTAAGTGACTTCTCCAAGATCACAAAGTTAGTCAATGTGGAGTCATGATTTGAGACCAAGTTCACGCTGATTCCAAAGGCCATGCTCTTCCCACAACTTCCCTCCAGCTATCAGGTGACCTGATGTTCAGATACCATGTTTCCCCAAAAATAAGACTTACTCCCAAAATAAGCCCTAACAGGATTTCTATGCATTTGTTAAATATAAGCCCTACCCTGATAATAAGACCTAATGATGGGCATGTCTATGAAGCATATCAGCTTGGAGTGGTGAGGAAGACTGGAATACCTTTTATCTGCCACAGCTCCTTTCTCCGAGCCGCGTGTGGTAACTGCAGCTGAAGGCATCCTATTGCGCATGTGCGAACGGCTAGGGGAAAGGAGTTTACCCATCACTAGCGCCAGCCCCACCAAGGCTCCACCTGTCAGGCTACAGAAGAAGATGACTTAACTGTATTTGAATAAATGCAGATTGTTGTATTATACTTAATAAAAAATAAGACATCCCCTGAAAATAAGGCCTAGTATGTCTTCCTGAGAAAAAATAAATATAAGACAGTGTCTTATTTTAGGGGAAACATGGTACATCACTCATTAATGATAAAAAGTCCAAAACTGTTGACTGATAGCTGAAGGATTTGGCAGCGTTTAGCCAGATTGGTCAGACTGGACAAATTATTTGACCTCTTAATTGCACCTCAACAGGAGAAGAATGGGCATAGGAAGAAGAAGGCAAGAAACTCAGGAGCAGAACACCCTGCCACTGTTAGACTTCAACATTCTATTTCAGCAGCTCCTCAAAAGTCCATCCTCAGCTGAGGAGGATACTTCTTGCAGTCTCTACCCCAGCAGGGTATTTGTTCCCTTATGATATTCTTGGGCAGCTAAAACCCAACTGTCCTCTCAGTTGTTTATAGAGGTAAGGACCTCCCAGCTACATCTCCACACATAACTCTAAACCTTTGTGAGGAAGTGGGTGCTCTGTGAAGCCACTCACATTTTTGTGTCTGCTGCAAATAAAACATCTAGGCAGAGCCTGCTGACCAAGCTCTGTTGTGGGCCTGGCTGGTCTAGGAGTCATGGCTGCTCTTACAGTCTCTGGCATTTACTGCCTTGCCTCTCATGTTTCCCTTTCTACATGCAGTAAACTCCCCACAGTTGACCACCTCCTTACACTGACCTTGACCTAATGTTCACAGACCAGACATGCACCACATATATGTATCAGTGCAGTAGGTCTAGTTCTAGTTATGTTGACCACCTCTGTATATTGACCAGTTTGTTACTGTCCCTTAGGTGATCAACTTACGGAGGATCCACTGTGTCCTAGGGGTCAGGCCATCTGCTGATGTCACACTGAGATGGTTTAACCAGGCTATGGAGTCATAAGGACACGCTTGATGCAATATGATGCCACCAGTGCTATTTAGTATTTGTCAAATGTGTACAGTATACTTGGTGATACTCAGAAAGTTGATGTCGTCAGTCCCTCCTCCTTTCTTCACTGCTTCAAAGAATTTAACCCTGCAGGCCTTAACTTGTTCAAAGATTCTATAATTGTGGACTTCCTTGACCTTATAGTTTTGTCCCCTGCAGGTGTTTAGGGACTGTCTGGGTGGTGTCAGGCCTTTGATGCTAATTATCACAACTATGAACATGACCTCAAGCACAGACCTCCTGCCACTCCTCATTAGCCTGACCAGGCACCAACCAATGTCCTGTGGGGATGTTACCAATCCAGGGTTTCTTTTCTTGCTTCTGCCGTTGGCATTTACAGTCTGAGCCCAAGAGTCCAGCTTCCTGCTATATGTGAGAAGTCACACGTTTGGTGTCAGCCTCTGTACCCAGGTGCCTTCACACTCTTAGGCCCCTTCAAGCATTGTTTCTTTGGAACTCCTGGTGAGTGTCACCAGAGCTATCTTTTAAAAGTTTGTTGGCCAACTTGCTTGACACTCCCACTGAAACTGCCTTTCTGCCTCAGACACCTAAGGTGAACCCTGCTCTAATCACCTTCTCAGCTGCTCAGTGGTTTCCTGCTTTTAACAGCTTGTTTACGGTCCCCAAATAGGCTGTCGGCTTCCAAAGGCGAGATGGTGCTAGAAACAGTGTGGGGAGCTAAAAATAAATACCTTCTGCAGATAAGGACAGACACTGTACAAACAGATTACCTGGCCACCCTCCAGGCCTGATTGCATTAGAGACCTGGTTGTTTTTCTTATTAGGAGATTGGCGAAGTGTTTGCATAGGTAGCTCTGCAATGCACAGGTGCTAGAAACCATTTTAAAATTGCCCATCGGCCAGGCAGTGACAAGCAGAAATCTATTATTTGCAGAACAGGTATAAGATGCAGAAGATGTCTGAATGGGCAACTCACAAGGCAGTCACCACCAAGGACAAAACATCTTATATTCTTAAAATAAGCACTGGGGTGTGACTTAAATAATAAATCTCCTAAAGTTTCTAAAATTTTTATTAAATTTAATTGATTTTCTGCTGTGCAAAAGCTGAGAGATTTTGAAATCAACAAATGCATGTGTCTAAGCAAATGAATGGAGTTGTTAGATCATTAGTATTGTCTTTATTCTGTTGCTGGGACAAAAGCTATGAAAATAGTTATTCATTAATGACTTCACTGAGGGCAATCCTAATGGCTTTCATCTTTGGCACACTTACTGCATCCCAAGTATCTTTTATATGCTACTTCTATTTCTTACAAGAGTCCCACAACATCACTTTTGTATGGAGGAAACAGATTTTGGAGCCAGAAGTGACTTGTCCCAGACCGGTAGCAAAATGGCACCTCCCACAAAAGCTTAACACCATACAGATGGTGGGTTTAGGGCCAGGTATTGTGTGCAGGGCCAAATAGATGTGATCATGGAACAGGAAACAACTGTAGGTCTGGGCTCAGCCACGCCTGGAACATGGCCTGCTCCTACCTTCTCTATGTTGTATAGTCGGGTATGCCAGCAGTGGGAGCCAGGACAGGTAGTCCTCAGTGTTCTTCTGGGAAAGCCCAGAGGGGCCAAGTGGCTCTTAGTACTGGGCAAGGCAGCCTCTTCCTAGATTGAATCTGGCTACACACTATGCTAATTTTGTGAATAGGTCATGGCTTACAGAATTCTCATGAATTCTGGGGCAACCATGTTGAGAACCCTGGCCTTAAGAAGGGTGGATAAACATATTTTGCTACAGTAACAAAAAACTAATAGTATAGAAAGTTCTGGGTGCTAAAGTTCTAACCATTAGCAGGAAAGACTGACTTGCATCCAGTCTGCAATGAGAAAGGGCTAGCTTTCCAGCTTGTGCCTGATTTCATACCATCACCGCAATTTCCACCATGAACAGCAGGAAAGACTGACTTGCATCCAGTCTGCAGTGAGAAACAGCTAGCTCTCCAGCTTGTGCCTGATTTCATACCATTACTGCAATTTCCACCATGAAAATACATTAATTCCAAGATGCTTTCAATTCTGATTAAACATTTTCTCCGTGGCACTGTCAGGATTATAAAACACCTAATACAGCAGTTAATAATAACATGAACTGTCTTAACCTTTATAATTATTTGGGTTTTCGGAGGGTGACGCTCCCTCCCAACTCTTGCTTAGAGCAGGGCAGGACTGCTCAGAGCAGGGCAGGAGATGGACCATCCTCCAAATAAAACTGGGGAAGATAGAAGAGGTCAGAGACTAGAGTGATCTGGGCAGCATGTGTGAGGCACAACAGGTATGGTTCTTTTTGTTTTAGTGACTGATTTTGAGACTACTAAATGGTTCTTTATAGAGTTAGCTCACACCTAAGGAGAACAGAATTTTCCTGCAATCGTAGAGAGGGCCATAACAGATAGATGTCTCGTCAGAGCTTAAAAAGAAAAAGAAGAATTTTTGAATTTCCCCCTTTCTCTTCCCTGCACTTATCACTTTGTCTATGGCAGGGGTGGGAGGGTGAAGTGTCAGATTTGGTCACGATGGCAGTGAAGGAGCAACTGCCAGGTACCATGCTAAAGGACTTAGTTAGGTTGTCTGCCTTTGCCTTTCCCAACAAGCCCATGAAGCTAGAATGAGTGTCCCATAGAAGAACAAAGTAATAGAATAGGACTTTGCTACTTATTAACACCTTTCAGCTTTTTTTTCCAAAGTGACAGACTACAGAAGCATTGTTCCCCCATATTACTAAGGAAGAAAACCCCTGTGGCTCAAGGAGTAAGGCACCAACCCCATATACCGGGGTGGCGGGTTCAAACCTGGCCCCAGCCAAAAACTACAAAAAAAAAAAGAAAGAAAGAAAACCCCTCTAAGCAAGCACACTTTCAACTTTGGTCCGTACTTCATCTCATGTTTTTTTCTTTTGGATCAATCTGACCTGGCCATCTGTGAGAAAGCAAAGTGGCATATTCACAGAGAGGCTTATTAGCAATGATGTCTCTTTCAGTCTGATGGGCATGGGAGAACTTGACCTAAATCTTGTGTCGTTCCCTCTAAGTGGCAGGTATGTGTCTTACTCAGCTTTCTCATGCTTCGTGACCATATTTTTTGAACATTGATTTTTATCATAAAAACAATTCACCAGAAATGCCTTTAAATAATACTCCCTCTGAGAAGGGAGCAGGTCTGCAGGTGAATTCACAGGCATTGGTGTCAGCCTATTGGGGTTTGAGTCTTAGCTTCCTCATGTAACATCCATGCCATCTCAGACCAGCTCCTTTTATTTATTTATTTATCTTTCCTCAGCTCTTTGTATTCTAGTACAAACTGGCTCCTCAACCTCTCTGGGTCTCACTTCTTTATCTATAATATGGACATAAAAAATAATACCTACTTCCCTGGGTTATTGTGTGGATCAGAGGAATGAGTCTAGCATAGAGTTTAATATAGTGCCTCTTGCCATGTTATGCTAATGAATACTATTAAAACACATAGGCAAGAGATATTTAATTTTTTATTATTGCAGTAATGCTTGGTGGATATAAGGGGTTTTTAAAACCCAGGAATAACCCCAAGGTCCTCAGTAGTCCATGACTTGAGGGTCACTGAGAGATTAGATACTTCTCAAACATCTTCCCCCACTCCCAAACACACAAACTTCTAGACGTTCTCTGGCCAACCAGAGAATTTTTCGAGTTACAAGTAATATTTGGTTGGCCGGTTTCTAGAACATTTGAAAAATTGTAAATAGAACCCAACCTTCCACATGACAAGAAAATGTGTATTTTAAAGACTTTGTCTGAAGTAATAAATGAGAAGATCAAGCTTGTTTCTTATTAGATGTATTTTCAGGTAGTGATTGAAATGAAGAATTTGCATTTAAATAGAAAGAGTAATGGCTAATACACAAAGCCCATATTTAATCACCATTTCTTTAACACAAATAATTTATATTTTTATAGAGCTCATCCACTTTAAGTCAGCAATTGAAAATGAGAGGTATAGTATTTTATAAAACAGCTTTTATGCCACCGAACATGAGTCTCAGTTATAAATACTTCTGAGGCTGCTGGTTTCACACTGTTACTTGAGAATGATGTAAATGTTGGTACAGTAATTTGGGTGTAAATATATATAAGAATGTGTGACTCTCACCTCGTAGAAATGTCTCAAGCTGAAAATAAAGAATCATTGGGAAGACACTGCCCCCTTGTTCTTTCCTCTCCAATCTGGACTAAACATGATTATGTCCCCCAGTTCAATTTTAAACAGTTGTTAAAAAAAATCCAATGCCCCTTCTTTGGGGTAATCTAATAGTGAAAACACAAAAGGGATATACTTTTCTTCAAATTAGAATGTGAAGGAATGTTCTGGAAAAACAAATATTCCTGTTACCTGACACGGCAACCCCTTCACTGGTGCCTTTCCTGTCTATGATGGAAATGCACTTTGGTCTGCTGACTGCAGATGGAGAGTCATATTGCTTATTCTAAAACTGTTCTCCTTCAGAATCAAAGTCCCCACCTCCCTGGTATTCCATGAGTACTGAGAATGCTCAGTGCACGTGGGGCCTCTTTCCTGAGGCCTGACAGGGAAAACAGTAAAATTAAACAACTTTGTCCTGGGAAAGGGCTCTGACTGAGGGGAAACTACCTCAGGCATTGAGCTGAGTCTGTTCCCTGCCTGTGTCTTTGGGCTCAATGCTGAGCAAGTGTTGAAATCTGATTTACATTAGCTAGAGAATTGTAATAAAATGACAAATTTGCATTAAACAATCTTTCTCAGTGGGGACCAGCCAATGACAGAGTCAGCGATACAGACATTGCCAGACAATGTAAAGTTACTCATTGGTATTATGTCATCCCCCCAGCCCTGGTAATTCACAGAGCTTTTCAGACTCTTTCCTTCTTTCCCCTCCTCTTTTCTTCCCTCCTCACCACCCTACCCTTCCTTCACTCCCCTCTGAAAGCAGAGCATATTAATACAGTGATAAAATACGAGGAACCGGAAAGAATAAAGAGTTATTAGACCTGGGTTGTCCATCCTTTGCCCTTAAAGTCTTAATTTAATTCTGGAGTTTGGTGTACTGTTCAAAAATAATACCTCCTGTGCAAATTGGCACCACGGCTCTCTATTGATCGCTTCCTATTGCTGACCAGTTAAATTAATGCCACATCCTTTGCTATTGAGGACAGAGTGAAATGCAGGGGCAGGCCAACTGCCATTGCATGAGGCTTGGGGTTTTTTAGCTTTCGTGTCCCCTGGTTTATGCCAGTCAGGAAGAGATCAGGAAAGGCAGCTGGATTCTTTGTGTGATGGTGGGTTGGAGGGAGGGGTTTTCCCTCCAGTGGGAGGGTGGGCTGCATTCCCAAGAGAAAACTATGCTTGAGTTGGGGAAGCCTAGTGCAAAAAGCTGTCTGCAACACTTACCAAAACCAGGTCATCTCAGAAGAGGAAATCCTGACATATTACACTCATCATGCCAGAGTCAACCTATACGAAAAGAGCTGGCCCCCAGTTAAAGTTTATTAAACATATAAACAATATATCTCATGTCTGAACGATGTGGCTTCACCTGGTTGGAGAGAAACTGAGAATTGGAATGTCCCAGGCCTCAGCCAGTGCCCACATTCACTGTCATTCAACGCAGTGATCCCTGGTGTGTAATAGTAAAAGATGTGGCCCAGTGTCTCATGACCCGAACAGTTCAAAGAACACATATACTTTAATTTATAGTCACTCTGTTGCATTCAGATTCTTATCCAAAAGACCTCTTAATTAGAGTGCTTTCAGGTGGGAATTAGTGCACCTTTTCTATAACCCATGGATAATAGGAAAACGGCAAACAACCTCTTTATTTCTCACCAGCACAGAATTCACCCACTAATCATCTCTCCCAAATTCAGCTCAGGCTTCCGCCTGAGTTCATGTCATCTTCATCAACATTGCCATTTTCTAGCGCATATTTCAAAGAGCAATTGGAAAGCAGATATTTAATCAGAAAAGTTTGGAATTCATTTTTCGGACACCCAATCTGTCTTTAGAGGCTTTGAGACAGACCAAATTGCTGTCGACTACAGAAACAACTAAAGTCTGTGTCCTTGAGAAGTGCTAAAGCTCTGTGAACAATGTGCAGGCTGTCGAGGTGGTCAGACCTGGTTCACATCCCAGCTCCATCATTTACTGTGTTTGACCTTGGATGATTGAACAACGCTCCAGAGCCTTGGTCTCTTCATCTGCAAAATGGCTACTTTTTAAAGTAATGCAAGTGAGAAAAAGCAACCTGAGATAACTCAGGCTAAAGGGGGGGTTCTCTTACAAGGATAAAATTGAGGTCCTGTAGAGATAGAGTATCTGTGGAACTTATCATTTAAACCAATCAGAGGGAGCATGTTGTAACTGAACTAGACAAACCAGAGTGTTCTGTCACCCCATCCAGACAGGAACACAGCCAGGCCTCAGGAAAGTTTGAAACTAGTACTAGAGGCTGTCTGGAACTCAGATGGTGCTCTCTCCCAATCCCTTTTGTTTGTTTCTTCAACAAATCAACATCATTCCTTCCTCTCCCTGCCAGGTGCGTCATTTTCTATAGGAGTCATGGCAGAAGACAGTTTCACCAGAGTTCCTGAGTGCAAACTTTACATGTCCAGCCACATGGAAATGTTTTCCCAGATTGCCTGGTGATCTCAATTCCAAATTTAGAAAGAAGACATTCTGACTTGTCCAATAGGGACCGATCTGAGGACCCAGGGCCCAGCTTCTAGGGAAGGTTAGTTAGGAGGGGGCTAGTACTCACTACGGGAATAAGGAAACATGTTGGGAGTTGATGCAGAGGCTGTCAAGGAGCAAGTGTTGAGTACAGGATAATTAGATTGTTTCCATCAATGAGAGAGCATTGCAAGGTAAATTAAAATTGGCCTTCCATTTTTCATCCACATAAGCCACTCTTTTCTAAATTGGATAATGCAATTGGCAATTTGAACACCAAACTTTGACCACTGAGGTCTGGACACTCTGGCAGCCCAAACCTGGAGAGTCGCAATGTGGGCATCTGCTACACCCTCCAGACCAGGCACCATGAGACGGCTTTGTGGGTCCTGGAGAGTGGAACAGGACTCCTCATCACTGCCCTGGGTGAGATGGGGGGGGCCTCTGTGGCCTATTCTATGACCAAGTGGCAATTATCCCAGGAGACATCTTAATTCAAGCACAAATGACTCAGCTTCGCCTGGATGCTTTCTGAAGAGAGACCTGAATCTTATGCATACAAAGGGGAGAAAAAAGTCAAACCAGATGCAAATTGCAGTGCTTTCCAGTTGTTTACTGGATTGTTAGCCCTGGGCTTAGCCCTCTGTTTTTCAGTGAGTTGGTTTATAATGCAATAGAATAGAGTCGTTTGAGGATGGAGGGAGCTAGTGGTCAGTCAGACCATTAAAGAATCCCTAGTTCAGCTGTCTTATCCCAAACCTGTGTTCTCCCAAGCCTCTTCTATATAGTTGTCTGTATAGTTTCAGGAGTTACCAGGCTACTTCCTGAAACCCAAATATCAGCTCGAGACTGGAAGCAAGGACTCTAACCAGTCATATTTCTTTGATCAATTACAACTTCAAGCCATAGCAATAATCCATCTTCTCAACAAGTGAATCTCAGATGCTATGTTGAAAACTCACGTCTGTTATTCTTTGATTTAGTTCTCTTTCTCCTTTAGGCTCTGCCTAACTTCTGCCAGTGAAATCCTTTCTCACTAGTATCCACTTTTTTTTGCGGTTTTTGGCCGGGGCTGGGTTTGAACCCACCAACTCCAGCATATGGGGCCAGAGCCCTACTCCTTTGAGCCACAGGCAGTGCCCTAATATCCACTTTTTATGATCAAGGAGCATGAGGTACATCCCTTTTTATCCTGTCTGGATATAAGCAAAAAAATGCTAACAAGTCTACATATAGAATGTTACAGGATTTGGGATAGGTCAGATTTCAAAGGAGGTGCCATAAGCAAAATTTTCAAAGGAAATATCTGGAACGTGGCTTCTTGACTTTTCAGTTTCTTGCTGGGTAGTTAGAAAACAGAGAAAGGGTGTTTTGGAGAGAATAGTTGGTGTGCTGTAAGTCCCCACCCATTTCCCATGGAGAAGGACGTCAAAAGAGTCCTGATAAGCTACGTATGTATTGATATGTGATGTGTATTTTCCATAGTCAAGGACCCCCATAGACAAGTACGTGACTCTTGCTTGAGAAATTAAGTAGGTGGGGCTTAATAGAGACAGCAGCATGAGACTGGTCTGCATTCCTTCCCAGAATATGTTGAGGTAATGCAAGCTTGAGTTTTTTCTAGGAATAAGTTACAGATCATGTGGGGTTGAAGGTATAAAACTGCTTGGACCATTTTGACTCCTTTTCAGAAGCCTGTCTAAAAGGGCAAGGGAAACCAACAGTGAGAGAACATGTGGAGAGGGCTGTAAAACTCAAGGGCTGAGGGAGAAAGATAACCAGGGGAACAAAACACACCACTCGTGGCATGAGGTGCATAGACAACATTTGTGTCCTGGGAAAAATCCATGTGTTGAAACCTATGACCCAGTGTGATGGTGTTAGGAGGTGGGACCTTTGGAAGGTGGTTAGGACATGAGGGAAGAGCCCTCATCAATGGGCTTGGTGGCCAGATAAAATAAACCCAAGGCTGCTGTCATTCCCTTCACTGCTAAAGGCATGGAACAAGGAAGCAGGCTTTACCAGACACGGAATCCTGGTGCTTTCTCATGCCCTTGAACATGGAACATAGTGAATAAATTCCTTCTGCTATAATACATACTTGCTACTCAGTTGTTACTTTTCTTCTTGAGGAAGAATATTAAAATTACTTTTACTTGGCACTGCTATAATTCAGAGCTTTTTAGGGTACCTTATAAGATGGGCACCTAAGGGGTACTGGGTGATTAAGTGAACAGATAGAAAACCACAGGATGACAGCATTTTGCTTCTATTATCATTTCCCCCAGGAGAAGTAATAACAAGGTTACTCTAAAGTGCTAATTTCCCTAAAAGATGGCTTCCCATCATAAAGAAATTATTTGATCATCAACGCTCAACTAGGATTTAGCTATGTCTAAAGTGCTAATTTTCCTAAAAGATGGCTTCCCACCATAGAGAAATTATTTGACCATCAACACTCAACTAGGATTTAGCTATGCAAACCCTTCTAGTCTTAGGTTGGCAACTATCTCCCAAGACAGCGATTTCTCATGAATACTAAACTCTTGTAGAACACATGTGTTTCCATCTGAGTTGGAACTATGACCATAAGCTGCTTTCCTATATTCCCTGCTTGAAGGTACACCATCATCCTTTCTTTCTCCACTGACAATCTCAATGACAGGAGCAATCAGGTCTTGATGTTGAAGGTCGCTGGCATCAACCCCTGTCTGTTTCTGCTGACCTGCGAGTTCAGTCTTCCTGTCTGAAGTCTGACCTAGAATCCTAATTAGTTGAATTCAGGCTGAACTCACTTCTCTCACTGATGCTTTGGGCATCTGCTGGTCCTTCATAGCTCAGTCATGAGGTTATAGCCCTGACAGTGTAGCTAAAAGAGACATGGTTGTATCTGAAAACTTTCCTGTATTTTTTGCACTACACTTTCACTTCCCAAATCAAGGAGAAGCAAGTGTAAGCTGCATAATACTTTCACTGTGTGCATACACAATGCACATAGCTATTTATCCCTAGACTTTTGGGCCAAAGTAATCTGAGTTTCATTGAGGTCAACAATATTGGTGGAATAACTGAAATGATAAATGATGGACTAACTGGTATTCAGATGATTTAAAAATGGCTCTGCACCCATGGTTAATGACCACAACATGGGGATTTTACCCAGCATGGATATGTCAACACTGATACTATGCTCTTATTTAACTCGATTGCTGTATAGACCCACAATAGCAAGACAAAAACTTTGAGTTATTCCAGTTGGCAGTACAACCAATATTCTAAGAATTAACATATAATTACTATAATAATTAATATAGATATGCTTCCTAGGCACTGTTTAAGATCAGTATCATGTTTGCATAATGAGCCTCTCCTCCAACATGATGTCTTTAACTCTGGCTCTCCTTCCCAGCTGCTGCCTTGAGGCACATACACTGTGTTCTAGACACCCAGCATCATTCTTGAACTGGGCCCTCTCTTCTCACTCAGCCTTGTTTTCTACCTGTTCCTGTGCTCACCTAACACTCTCATCCTCTACCTAGATCACATGTATGTGTGACTTCTCCATGACTGACCCTTAGCTTTGCTGTTCTTCATAGAAGCAGCAAGGTAATTACTATCCCAGCCCTTCAAGTCATATTCAAGAGCTTGGTCTGGCCCTTGAAGAGGAGAATCCAATAGACCAACACGCATGGGGAAGAGTTAACTCAGAGGTGCAAGGAAAAAATACATGTACTTGAACTTATCACCACACTATACCAATTACAGGGAGCTACCAGCTAAATAAGGAACTCCTAAGCCATTTGTGTTATAGCATTCCTGGGACTCTTAGTCAAAAAAGAAGTTGTTTCCTATAGATTGTAAAGTTTTTACAATATTATTATCTAGCATACTGATGGTTATGTACAAGTTCTCTGTTAATGCTCATTACACTTTGGCAAGGTCAATCTTTTGTTCAGCTGAAGAGACCGGAATACGATGCTCAAAGGAGTAAGGTAACCTGACCAAGAGCACAGAGCTCGTGAATAGAGGAGCCACGCTTTGGACCTTGGTGTCGCTAACCACTATTTCCACCCTCCTCCCAAGAATAAATGAGGCTCTCTAAGCAATTATATCTTCTCATTTATAAAGTAGAGAAAAAGCATTTCAGGTTCTCAGGAAGACTGCAAATATCAGGAAATGCAATTGTTGTCAAGCACTTTGCATATAGGAAATGCTAAATCAAGCTAAATTAAATTCAACAGAGTTCTAGGGAGTTAACAAGCCTTTATTAAACCCCTGCTGTGTTGGGCACCCAGCCATGACTCGGGTTAAGCCAAATACTACTTAATTTATGAAAATGCCGTATAATTATTCTGTTTCTTAAATTTAGGTGCCCTCAAGAAAAAAGTGCAATTTACAATTAAATATAAATTATTTATTCCCATTCTCTTTCTTTCCATTCAGCACACCTCTCTGAAGAGCCTATCTTGGCAGGTCTGCCTAGGTCATGATTACCACCTGTCTCCCACAATCACTCCTCCCGCCACACCCATTACGTGGGTAACTTGGAGCCATGTTTGACTATGAGGTCCAATTACGTCAAAACAGCTTCCTTCTTCTGTCAATTTGGAACTGACATTGGCTTATCTTTGCAGGTGGCTAACATATAGCATGTGAACTTGGAGGGAGGAGAGTGTCCTTGTGTCGGTTAGTCCTGTAGTCCTCAACCCCCAGGTCACAGACTGCTGCCTGTTAGGAATTGGGTTACACAGCAGGAGGTGGGCCACAGGCAGTGAGAGAAGCTTCCTTCCTCTGCATGTGTAGACACTCCCCCTCACTCACATTAAAGCCTGAGCGCCACCTCCTGACACACATCAGCAGCACCATCAGATTCTTATAGGAAAGTGAACCCTACTGTAAACTGCACGTGCAAGGGATCTAGGTTGTGTCTCCTTATGAGAATCTCATCCCCCGTTTGTGGAAAAATTATCTTACATGAAACCGGAGTGTGGTGCCAAAAAGGTTGAAGATCACTGATTTAGACAATGGCTAAGGGCCAGATCATAGAGAGGGAGGAGAGAGCAACAGATTTGCAGGAAAGAATCAAATAAATCAGGAAACTACAGAGCGACACACAAAGTCAAAGTAGAGAGCTTGGAGCCAGGATAAGAAAGGTGAATTTGAAAGCAGAAACTCCCAGCAGAACAGCCAATATGATGGTGACATTAACCGCTCTTAATATTGGATGTTAAGACTTGGCTCTGACAAATCTTATTGAGAGAATACATAAAAGAGGATGCTTTTTTTGTTGTTTGGCCAGGGCTGGGTTCAAACCCACCACCCTCGGTATAAGGGGCCGGTCCTCTACCCTCTGAGCAACATGCACTGCCCAAAAGAGGATGCTTGGTAAAATTAAGAAATGGCAGAATGATGTGAGGGATTAAGGAAAGCCGTACTTTATCTTTTTTTCCTATTCGGAAAGAAGACATAGTAATTTTAGATCATGCTATTTGAAGGAATTCCCAGGTACTGTTTCAATTCTTATTTAGCATCATTACCAATAACATCCCACATGTTGCTAATCATCAAAACACATAAAACCTTTCAGACTTGCCCCTCTGGGCATAGAACATGCAGCCCCCAACCTGTAAGTACTCCATGAAGCATACCCTTACCTCATTCCAGATGCCTATGGGACCTCATCACTATCCCAAGGGCTCAAGAGAAGTCAAAGGGGGAAACAGTCTTGTTTCCTTTCACATGGTGAAAGGACACATAATTTTCTAAGTTTAATTAATAACGGACCATTTGAAACATGCTGTCAATAAGGCAGTGTTGTGTACTACTGGGAGAAGAAATGAGATGAAAAAATTTGCCTGTCCCATTATTCATCTGTATTGATCTAGAAGTACAACTCTATACATCACAATTTGACAAAAGGTTAAATATTAACAAAGGAATCATTAATCTAACAAAACAAATTAACACTACAATGGCTCTCCTGCTTGGCTTCATGGATGCCATGGGGCTTTAGATGCACTTCAGAGTGATGGTTAGTACCTCTCTGTACAGCACACTGGACAGAACCAGAAGATAAAGAGTAGGAGGTTATTCCTGTGGATGGCAAAGGTCTTATTATACTGATGGAGGCCTTATAAAATGCAAAGGCCTCTTACAAATGAAATTATGTCACATTTATCTAATAAGGGGTATGATGCAAATAAAATATTTTAAATTACTTTTTAAAATTTTAGTCCTATAGTTTCTCTGGGGAGTAAAATAAATAATTCTATGAATTTATAAGTTGCTCCAGTTTTATTTCAGTGCATTTTTCTTCTGCTGAATTTATTTTTTTATAAAAGTGTTTTATTTTATATGTCCTTCCATCCTTCCTTCCAACGACCCTTTATTGCAGGCATCCCTCTGTGTACCCAACCATGTATTCATCTTCACACCCAAATATGCATCTGTCCACATAGACAGCCATGCATCCATCCATGTTTGAGCTCAACACATAGACAGCCATGCATACATCCATGTTTGAGGTGGGTGCATACCCACCTATTCATTTGGTATTTGGGGAAATAGGAATATGTGCTGGGTTTTGGATAGAGGAGAGGGTAAATGTAGAGATGTTAAGTGTTAACACTCAACCAATGTTAGTTAGGTCTAGAATTTAAAAATTTCATTAAATCTTTCATGGATTTCGTTTTTTTTGTTTTTTCTTAAGCTTATAAAAAATAAGACCACTAATATAATGAGTATTTACTGATGATCAAAAGATATTTGTAACTTACGCAGCAAATTAAGTTTCTCTTAAGAACAAAAATAAAAGTCAGAATTTCAAATAAAACACAATAAAAATTTTTCATTTTGATAACTAAATCCATTTGTCTGCACAGAAGAGAGATGACACTTCACCTTTATCAAGTCATGCCAAACAGCCCTAATGAATCCCAGAGACATTTCACTGTGCAAATCTATTATGTTTTGCAAAGATTCTGTGGTTCTGGTTTTATACCAAGTTTAAAATTATTGCCCATATCCACCACAATTGCATACTCCACATGTAAAAGCACAAATATGCGCACACTAACATTCAGAAGGGAAGATGAGATTATCTAAAGGATAGGAAGAAAGTTAAAGGACCAGTTCCAACAGGTCTGCCTGTACTTTTATAGCATCTCTTCTAGTAAAAAGTGGTTTGAAAGCATTTTATTCAGCAACACAGAATCCTTGTGAAGTTGGTTGTGTCTCATCCGTCTTTTAAACAGCTCCTAAGAATCCCTCTCCTCCACAAAGTTTTCTAAGAGAGAGAAGATGGTTTTGTCTGGCCGCATCTTTTCTGGATCTGAAACATACACATGGACTAAACTTTTTTCTCTGTGATATTAAAAATGCCCCGACCTTCAATGTGAAACACTGCTCAGTGGCTCTCCGTATTTTTTGGCAGGGGTCTAAGTTTATTTGCACAGATTCTGTAGCACCCTAAAGTCTCCAAGACAGAGACTAAATCAACAAAATGCGGATGATAGAAAAACGTGGGATCCTGGTAAATTTGTAATGCAGCAAAAGTCTCCGGCTTTATTATTAAGTGAAAAGTAAAGAAACTGAGGTAGTGAGAGCAGCAGATGCATAAGGAATCACAAACCACTACAAAGGAGAATTTTAAAATTCTTTGAGGCATGTCAGAGGAGAAAATCAGTTCAATTTCCAGTCCTGTATATTGGATGGGAAAGTTTTGTCAGAATCTTGGTGCCCTAATAGGTACTTTCCAATGTCTAATTTATAGAGGCCCATTTTGCTTGCCTTTTTACTCTATGTAGTCCTGGTCAACTTCAAGGATTGATGAAATCTAAGAGTGGTATTAGATTTAACACCATTTCAAGATGGGCTTTAAGCTGAGTGAGAATGAGTTGGACAGGAAAGGAAATAGGAAGAGAATGGTTCTGCAGATTAAACTCTTGGCCTTATAGCAAATTGAAATATTATTATTGCAATCCCCTCCAGAACTCTCTGGGATGGTCCATGCTGCTCTAAGATCATGGGGCTTCTCATGGTGGCATCTGAATAAAGATCTTATGGAGTGAAATGGATTATAATGTACATGCTATCCAACCAGAGTAAAATATTCCCTAAAATTAATGACGTTTTAAGAGTATATTTAGGCTGTGTTAAGTAGAGAACCTAGTTACACTGGGTCAGTAGCACAGAAGTTATTTTCTTCAAGAAGCTTAGTGGGATCACAGTTATGGAATACTAATAACAGTTTAATGGTTTCTCACTTTGCCTTCAGGGGCATCATCAAAATCTTATTCTGACTATAAGAAACCAAAATTTTTAAGTAGTTAAACAAAATTTCCATAAAATGAGAGATGCAAAATAATATTTAAAGTGAAATGTTTAGAAGCAGTGCTTAACAATTCTCAAAACACAGAATAAGAGTTCAAAAATATGACATCAACAGTGAGCCAAAAATTAATGTCCAGTGGACATGCTCTCTGACATGATAATGATTAGATGTCAATACCATTTGGTTAGTACTAAATCCCACATCACTCTTTTTAGCTTTATGTCTAAACTATAATCAAAAATATGTGAATACAGTCTTTTTAAGTTCCTAAATGATAGCATTAAGGTTATAACATAGGCTTCTTTGTACATATTTTAAAGTTTAATTTTTATGCAATATAGTTGAAAATTATGGGCTAAAAAATCTGTAGGGTGGGGTGAACACATTGACTCAGGTACATATTGGTTAAGCATCTTGTGAAACTAATCTATCAGTATTTCTATTTCCTCAGCTGTGAAATGAGGATAATACTAATCATTTCACATAGGTTTTGGAATGATTAGAGATAAGACATGCAAGGTTCTTTGTACAGTACTAGATACATAATAGACTTTCCATAAGTAATAACCATTTCTATCATTGTTATGATTTGAATCCTCAAATTTTTCTAAAATTTTCTTATCACACAACCAAGTTTTAAAACCATAAGTTTTAAAGAAATTCTTCTACTCTTTTTCCAATATAAAAGGAAGGTGAAGGAGGGCTCCTTATTGAGGTGTTTTGCCCGTCCAATCATTTTTTTTTTCCTGTTATGATATATTGATTGAAGAACCTGTGCTATTTGGCCTGTGAGTTTTCCATTGTCTGGGTTTTGCACATGGACCTCTGTGCTTGGCATTTCTTGCAAACTAACAGTGGGATCCAGAGGATTGATTACATCCAGTGTTAATTCATGTTGTTTCACCTGAAGACATTTTATGTCTCATTTTTGCTCTTTTTTGATGTTAGTAGTCATTAATGTACGTGTCTATCTATTTCATTAATTTATAACAATAATATATAATAATTCAAATTTCGAGATTGTAGGATGTTTACCTCAATTTTCCTTAAGCCTATGCATGTACATACATGCATCTGAGAACACTAACATCACTAGTTATTATTCCTGAAAATAATTAGAACATTTTTACAAATGCCTGTCCATTTTCCCTTAATTTTTATGGTTGTACAATTGTCTGCATTGTCAACTCATAAGCCATTATTCATCACAATCTTTCTCTTTTTAGTCATAGATATATAAACAGGGTATCAATGTATTTACTACCCACTATAAGTTCTTTTGTGTATGTCTCTAGTCATTTTGATGATCTGAAGATGGTTCCTAGTAGATTCCTTTAAAAAGAAAAAAAACTCCTAGGAAAAGTATTCACAAAGATCTTATATATTGATAACATTCTACATTGGATGGTCCATTTGGTGGGTTTGGTGGCTACTAGCTCTTTCCTCATGACTACTTTAATCCATTTTCTCCTAGATTTAAATGTTTCTGTCAAAAAGGTATGATTAAATTTCTTGTTAACTCTTCTTCATAGGTCAAGGGCTACTTTTGTCTATATGTCCAAATACTCTTTTTTCCTTTTTCTTAAACAAAAATTTTAGATATTTTTCCTGGGAAATATCTTGGTATTGGTATTGAAAAGTGTACCTTTTCTAATATGTACTTTAAAGTCTTTTTTAACTCCAGAAAAAGTTGCTTAATTATACATCTTAGTACCTTCTCGGCTGTCTTGCATCAGTTTTCTTTCTCAGGAACTCCCATTATCCAGATCCTGGATCTTCTTTGCTGATCTTCAATATTTGTTAATTCCAAATGATTCCTTTTTATCTCCTCATTTCCTTTTGATGTTTAAAAATACCCTCCCGTTCATCTTATGTGTTTCTTATGGCATTGTATCGTGTTAATGACTCTTTTGTTACTTCTACCTTGACCATTATTTCTAAAACTTTTTTTTCTTTTTTATTTCTAATTCTTCCTTGGGCTCTGTCACCTGATTTGAATATTTCTCATTTTGATTTATGTTGTTTTCTCATATCTTATATCATTTTCTTAATAATGTCTTTTAGGTTGCTTTTGAAATAGAGTACCACAATTTTGATTGATTGATTGATTGATTTTTGGCCTATCTCTGGCCCATTTTCATCATTTCCAAAGCTGTCATCTAGCATTTATTCTCTGCTTTTGTTATAAGAATTTTGTATAAGATTTGACCTTGTAGGATTTTTCTCTTTTGCGCATATCTATGTGGAATTTCCTCCCCTGAACTTTTAGGAGGACACATGATCCGGAAAAGTTTCTTTTATTGTTGTTGCCCTTCTTTTTTAACTTCAGAGTTCTCTTTTAGGTTGTTTTAATGTAGTAATAAAAATACGGTAGCCTTCTTTTTTTTTGTCATTTTGTTGCCCTCGGTAGAGTGCTGTGGCATCACAGCTCACAGCAACATCCAGTTCTTGGGCTTAGGCAATTCTCTTGCCTCAGCCTCCTGAGTAGCTGGGACGACAGGCACCTGCTGCAATACCCAGCTTTTTTTTTTGCTGCAGCGTGGCAAAGCCTAGGTTCAAACTCGCTACCCTCCATATATGGGACTGGCACCCTACTAACCTTCTTTTTGAGATTCCCTGTCGCTGTTCCTAGCTCTCATCTATTATCCTTGGCCTATTAAATTTTGATTCAACTTCCAGCAGTTTCTCTTTGGTGCTGCAGGGTCCTATCCTGGATGGGCCCTGAGGGGCCAGTTTTGAGAGTTCATCTAGAAAAGAATGTCCCATATCCTCAAGACCTGACAGGTGCTTCCTGGTTGTAGGATGTATGAAAACTACTCACAGTTTTTGTGGCCATTTTCAAATTGGCCTGCCTTGCATTCCAGTTAGTGCCTCTTGGCTCTTTGAGAATTTTCCTGTTCTCAAGTCTGTCAGATATTCATTGCTTTATTTTTTGTTTTGTTTTATACATGTGCTAGAGCCTGCTTGCATTTTGAGGTCGAGGTATACTATACCTTGTCACTTTGTTTTGTTCAAAAAACATGAGTTTTGATTTTGCTGCAATTTCTCTCTGTCTGATTTTAAGTACAGATTGAGGAGACTCTAAACTTTGCTGTTCCTGCTGTTATTACATTCCCCAGTGCTCCTGATTCAATAGTTTTAAAAAGCAAAAATGACTTTTTGACTTGATTTATTATAATGTAGGTTTTTCAGAGGAAGAAAACAAATCTGAAAAAATGAATTTGGGTTTTTCCTAGAGTAATTTGACTCTGTTTTACCAGAAGGCAATGGTTGTCCTCGAATTTTAATGTTATCAAAACTATTTTGGGAGACCACAGGTGTGGAATCTATTAAAAAATTAAGAAAGTATTTTTCATTATGCAGTGATATTTGCAATTGATTCCCTAGGACTCTTTGTTATCTCAACTCTATTTTCCACCTTAAACCTCAGTGGACAGAATTTATAAGGCACTTAGAATGCTAAATCTGCTCCCTGATGATCTTATTCTAAATGGACCACAACCAGGGCATTACCAACCCAGGGCACAACCTGTTGGCAGCATTTATGTTCTGAGTCCTCTGTTCTTATCTTCAGCTAGGGCAGAAGCTTTTCTAAATGTGACTCTTTCTATATCTCTGCATTAATTTACCAAGTTCAGTTAGAGTAAATGACTTTATTGGACAAAAAAAAAACTTAGGGAAAATACTATTTACAATATGTATTGCAGTAATTAGTATCAACTAATTAAGATGTTAATAATTTTCAGTAGTTCCGTGTGGCTAAATCACAGGAACGCATTCAAGCATATCTTTGAAGTTGACCATCAGCTTCCAGGATTTAATGTCTCTTGTGTTTCCCCTGGGAATTTTCATGACATACCACTGTCAGGGTGACAGCACATGGTTTGTCCTTTATTTTTTTGTGTTCAACCTTTTCGAACCTGCTCTCCATCTGATTAGAAGATTGAATGTTAACCATTAGAGAACTGAGTTTTGATGGTGCCAAACAGAAGCTAAACAAATTCTTCTTGCTTATTTCTTTAAAAATAAATTTTACTGATAGTAAAAATATCTCCATACCTAGTGATGATAATAATTTTCATTGGTGTGGCCTTGGATTGGAAGCAAAATTTATACATATATATGTATGTATGTCTGGTGAGAGAGGTCGAGAGACTTAGAGCCATATAGATTTAGACATCTAGGTCTAAATATCAACCTATAATAAACTAGTTCTCATTTCTCATTGATCACAAAGTATCATTTAGTAATAATCAGGCATCAATTAGGAACTGCATCCAAAGCTTCAAAACAGAGGGAAAAACCACTTCTAAAAACCCTGAATCTTGAGACCAGTGCCTCTGAAATCTGCATTTAACCGAAAGCACCTCTAGGAGGAAACACGCTCTCCTTTGCCACTCACCCACTGCTTTGATCAGGACACAAAAGATAGGAATAGACTGAAATTAAAGTGACCAAACCATGCCATCTATGAAATGATGAATAGAAACCACAGTCAAACAGGTAGGTTTCTGTCCTGTACAAATTATCTTCCAAATGGTTCACAGTTGGGTTTATTTAGGCCTTTCAAGAAGCCCATTTCAATATTTCAACTTCTGCAAAAGTCATAAAACCTACACTCATGTCTGCTCTGCTGCCATCCTTGAGTTTCCCTGACGAGCAGATGAGGCATGCCAAGGCACCATGATGGAGAGGTCACTTAATTTTCATTTGCAAAGCCAGCTCTCCTGTGCGCCCCATAATTACCAATCAATTTCACATAAATAGCAAAATTAAGTCCCATTATTCTCATTTACCACAAAATTAGATGAATTAATTAAACATGGAAAAAGTGCTGATGGCTGCCAAATCACTACTTCCAGTAGATAGAAAAAAGGGGCGTAAGTATCTAAGCACCAAAACCTTCCTGAGTTCCCTTCCTGAAGTGAGGACAAGGAAAGCACATTCTTCCTTCAGGGATGGCATCTCTGCCGTTTACAATGCAAGGTGTGGCCATCCTTCAATTGTTATTTCAAGAAGGTGTGGTTTGTGTTTGGCCTGAGTTTGAACAGAAGAGCAGAAGGCAAACTTAAGACATGCTTTCAAATCTAAATGTGTCAGAGGAACTTTCATTCCTGTGACTGTTGCTAATGAGCTCGGCAAAGCTCCAGAAATCACACTACAAAAGTGTCCATACACTTCTAATTGGAAGATCATATTGTGATTAAGACCAAATTCCTGAAATAAATGGGAGGCAGATGGAGAAGAAGGGTTAAGGGTGGGTGTTGGGACTGTCACAATTTTTGGTATTGGGCCCAACAGTGCTCAGATCTGTTACAAAGTTTAGAAGCAATAAGGCTGAGGGTGGTGAAGTGGTTTCATAAACTGGAAGAGAAAGAGTCAAACACAAGATAAAAATGTTCACTGAAGATTCTGTAAGAGTCCCTGCCAATTGCTTCCATTATGAAACAGTGAAATACATACTATTCCTTAAATATGCCCACCCAAATGATACCCCATTTAACAGTTGGGCTACAATGAAAAGACCTTCATGTCTTCTTTAATGAGATTTTTATTGCTTGTGTAAATTTGTCTCGCACTGAATTTTTGTCTTGGGAACCCTGAATTATGTTACCTTGAGTTGTTTGTGGTAAGTATGCGAGTATCCACCCAATTTTTGCTGTGAAAATGGCTCCTTCTGGCAAAGTGAAAGCAATTGGAGCTCAGTTTAATTACCTGCCTCCTGTAAATATGCCATTATTCTTCTAGCTCTGGGCTGGAGTTATATTTACAAAGGGAACAGATAGCAATAATTATTTTGGGTTGTAGTTAGTCAGTATTAGTTAATGCCTGCACATAATTGAAAGGAAATTAAGACAAGTAGAGATTATGAGTGCAATGGAAGATAAATGAGCATTTGTCAGAACATCAATTTTACCTATATTTTAAGGCCTGGGTTGGGAACTGAGTTGTACACTGAGGCAACAAGTTCCTCACCTGAAACCCGTTTAGCAAGCTGCAGGTGCAATCTGTAGCATCCACTTTCAGAGAATCCACATTTGGGGCTTTTCACTATAGATGGTCACTCCCAGGCCAACTGTTCTTGGTTCCTCAACATGCATTGGAACTTGTGTTTCCTTTGATGTGCACTGAAACCCAGGAAAGTCAAATCCAGTACAAATATCAGGCAGAACCAAGAAATTACAGGAAGAAAGAGCATGCCATTTCCAAAATAATCAGCATATTTCAATGTCAAACATAAAATGTGAGTTAAGTGTTTTGCCGGTTTCCATTTAGATTATCATAATAAAACTTGATGAGGTTTTAAAGCATCACCCTTCAGGTTGCTAACACAGCCAATAGTGTAGGTAGCTATGAATCAGAAAGGCTATATACCCTCTCCTGGTGGCTGTGATGGCGAACAGGTCACTTGGGAAGGGCGGTCTTCCCAGTCACATGCTGGGAAGGAACACCCCCAGTGAAGTCTATAGTTTGTGGGGAGGAAAGCAAATCACAAGGTGAGTGAAAGATACAGGCTTTGTACATGGATATCTCTGCCCGATAACTGTGAGATCTTCAGCTAGTTGTTTAACGTCCCAGTGTCCTCGCCTGGAAGACGGGTCTGAAAGGACTGAACGGCATAAGTATATAAAGCATCAGCACTGAGACAAACATAAAAAAGCTGCCCACTTAGACGGGATGTCTACAGCTTCTCCTTCCATTTCTATCCTAATATCATCTCCCAACAGCTGTTTAAATCTACCAACATGCATAGCATGTTTTCTTTTTGTTTGGGGGGACAAAGAACAGTCTGGCTTGGGGCAAACACGAGGAAGGTGGTAGAAAGTGTTAGTTTTGTCTCTCAACTGATGGCACAGGCTAACTAGGAGACTGTGCACTATGAGTGGTGATGGGCAGACAGTATCCTTTTATCTTGTCAGTTTATTATTATGTATTTATTCCTTCATATGTTAGACTCGGCAAAAATTCTAGCTCAAAGCAGAATCGTGGTTCCTGAGATAAACGGGGAGACTCCAGGCATGAGCACTTTGGGGTCCAAGTGATGAAATGTGGCAGGACCACATGGGAAAAGAAACTCTTCTCACCATCGCACGTTCCAGCCACACTCTGGCACCACTGTGACTGAGAGCCTGAGGAGCACACGAAGGCAACGTCCTTGGAGTTCTCATGATAGCTGGAAGTTTCCACCTAGTAACTGGGCACTAATTGGTGTGAAAAGCTGGACCAAAGGAGGCAAATAAGGTGTAGCAGCTCACATATCTTTCTGGGAGCAAGTGTGAGAAGGAGGAAATCTCTGTGTGTCTGACTTCTAATTATGGGGCACAAATGATCATAGAGTTTAATCATTTACTTCATGGCGTACCTTTATGTCATAATCATAGGATGCAGAGAAGTATGTCTGCTGTGTTGGAGTTCACATACTGTGTAATAAGGGCAGCAGTCACAAACACATGCAGAACTCTCTAGGTGATGCGAAAGGATGTCCCAATTTCCATCAAAATAGCTAATAGCTGTTGTGCTCTTTACATGCTCTCTCTTTTTTTTCTGGAGACAGAGTCTCACTTTGTTCTCCCTGGTAGAGTAGTATCGCATCACAGATCACAGCAACTTCAGACTCCTAGGCTTAAGCGATTCTCTTGCCTCAGCCTCCTGAGTAGCTAGGATTACAGGTGCCTGCCATAATGCCTAGCTAATTTTTTGGGGGGGTCACAATCTAGCTCAGGCTGGTTTCGAACTCATGAGCTCAGGCAAGCCACTCACTTCAGCCTCCCAGAGTGCTAGGATTACAGGCGTGAGCCACCACACCCCGCCACTCTTTGCTCTCTTCATGCTTCCCTTTTTGCTAGGAGTGGTTCACAGTCCTCCCCTCTCCAGTCCTCTGGAAGGAAAGATTCTAGTTTTCTGCTCAGCTGCAGAGAGGCCTCGTACCAGCGTCACTAAGACCCTTAGTGGGAGGGGACCAGCAGCAAATATGCAACTTGATTTATGTAGGACCTCAGTTCAGGGATATACCATGGCTTACTCTACATCTCAGGCAAGTTGTTTACTTGTCCCTAAATAACCAACCCTTTAGACAATAATTTTGAAATAATTTCTGACTTATAGAAAACTTCAACAGATAAACACAGAGAACTCTTACGTATTCCTCACTCAGATTCGCCAGTTCTTTACTTATTTTTCTTGCACATACATTAATGTTTATTTTTAGGAATCATCTGAGAGTAGGTTGCATACTTAATACTCCTAAACCCCTCAATATTCCAGCATATGCTCCCTAAGGATAAAGACATCCTCTCATGTAACCACAGTACACTTATCACAAGCAGGAAATTTAACCTTGATAAAGTATTTTTATCTAATCTGCAGCACATTCTATAATTTTGAAAATTGTTCTGATAATGTCCTTTGGCTGGAATTTTCCTTCTAGTAAAGGCTCAGTCTAGGATAATTTACTGCATTTTGTTTTCATGTCCGGACTGGTCTTTGAGAGACTTCTGATCTCTGTTCAGAAGGTCCTGATTCAGGATTGATTGAAGCCCTTCATCTGTGCTACACTTATCAAGCATCCTGGTCTGCTTGGCATGAAGACCCATAGCCTCAGCTACTCTCCTCTGGATGAAGAGATCATGCTGGTCACCTTGTGTCTAAGGACATGGGGGAGGCTTCATGTCAGCATAGGAATTCTGAATTCACCTCCCAGCGGGATGACACAGGTGAGGTGCAGAGTCTCAGAATTCCTCTATCACACCAGATACAGGAAAAGTCAGGTTCACAACAGTCACGCGATGATAACATCCATCACTCCCACATGCTGAAGACTGCCCCCATCCCTAAACCCATTGCTTCCCACCGGACTTCTGCCTTTGACCTCTTGTAGCCTTATTACAGAAGGACTGTTTTTTTGACGGAAGATTTGCAAAGAGGCAAGAGGAATCGGAAGCTACCTGAGGACGGAGAGGTGTAAGAAGGGGGATTCAACCTCAGTCACATCCTGAGTGTCAGTCCAGTCTTGTCCTCTCTTCAAGGAATACCAGGGCATGGCACTAGAGCACGATGTTGGCATCTTAGAGTTTTCCCAGCTTGGGGGATAGTTACAGACAACAGCCAGCGTGGGCATCAGTCTCCTTAGAAGAGCCGCATCCAGACACAAATGGAGATCATGATTCTGGGTGGAAGAGGGCAGAGGCTCAGCCAACGTGGGAACCACTCGGAAGATAGAGCAAATGCTATCATAGGGCAAGTGACAATGACCGCTGGAGTGAGTTTGTGGGTCTCTAGGAAATCCATAGTGTATGGCAACTGGGACACAAGTCAGCAAGTCCATAAGAGAGCAAAGGTCATTGACACAGGGCCTGACCTTGCCTGTGTGCTTCTCGTTCCAACTGCAGTGGCACATAGCACATCCAAGTCTGATGCTTGTCTCTTCAAGTGCTGAGCTGTGTGCGTGGTGGAAAGGTAGGAAATTTTCTGCCTTTAGAGAGGAACTGGCACTTAACAACCATATCCTGAGTGTGCAGTTTCCAAAAACGTGTTCTGTAGACTACCAGCCCAATGACATAGTCTAGCAAAAGGGAATGCTTGGCCTAAAAAAAGGAAGAAAACCTTCCAAGCTCTGACCCCTTTTTAGAATGAGAGGCAGTGGATTCGTCCCAGTTTTCCCAGGGTGTGTGTGGCCAGGGAGCACGTGTTTCATGATGCTGGCTGTGAGTGTGAGTGTGTATGTGCACGGGGCGTACAACACTGCTCAGAGTACTCTGGGAACTATCTCTGTGACACCGGCAGTGTGGGAAGCCTCCCTAAATCCAGGCTCTGTTCTGCCAAGGGTGCCTCGCTCTACAATCAAAGCTCGGCACCGATGGCGCCTCCACACTGAGGAGTAATCCTGGCACAGGGTGCCTTTCCCTGGGTGCAGAACATCCCTATTCCCGCAGTAGAGAGGAAGGAAATGGTCTGCGTTGGCCTTAAGAATCAAGACTTTTTGGAACTGGGATGTGGAGCCTGTGGTTAAAGCAGAGTAGGGGAAGCAAGATGCCAGCCACAATCCCATGCGCAGAGGTGAGGGGACTTTTACCAGGCCTGAGGCACTCTTCATTAAAGTGTTAAGAGACAGCTGTCTTCACCAGAAATAATTTTTTAGCAGGCCTGAAAATAAGCCCCTCCAACAAAAACCTATCCTATATAGCAGTGAGGCAATTCCCAAATCCAGATGTTATAAAATCTGACAGCACAGGGGATGCTGAAATGCACACCCAACAAGTATTTTCTCATCCAAATGGGGTACCTATAAGTGCATCTGGAAATAAAGTACACAAGAGAGGAAGGAAAGTGGGCTGGGGGCAGGGAAGGAGAGAAAGAGAAAGAAGAGTAGAGCCCAAAGTTAAGACCCCCCCAAATTCTCTGCAAGTGCTCACTATGATGCAACTAACTGCCTAGGAAGGAAGCAAAGTCCCTTGGCTTCTTTTATTTATTTAATTACTTTATTTTTAAATTGACCCATAATAATTGTACATATTTACAGAGTCTACGGTGATTGGATACATACAAGACATAGTGATCAAATCTTAGTCATTAATACATCCACCACCTCAAACATGTATCATTTCTTTATGCAGGGAACACTTCAAATTCTCTCTTCTAGCTATCTGAAAATACGTTGTAAATTATTGTTAACTGTAGTCATCCCACAGTGCCCTTTGCTTCTGAGCCAGAGCAGAGACACATTCAAAAAAGACGTAAAATAACTCTCCTGAGACAAACATCTTGCCTGCCCTTTTGCTCTGCCAAACAGTCGAATCCCTTGAATAATTTAGAAATATGGGGTTATCTTGGGATATTGAGAGTGTCCCTAGCACCAATTTGGACTAACCAACTGGGACCGTGTGTTTGGTTTGGTAACAGCACAGATATAAACTCAGAGGCAAAATTTCCCTCAGAAAAAAATCTCACAGAGAATGGAATGTTGAGAAAATGTTCTCACAAGCAAAATCTCAGGCCAATCAAGAAGCTGCCATGAAACCGAGGAATAAACAGACACAAATTCATCCTGGCAATTAAGACATAAAGGCCATTAACAGTGACCAGCATAATATAGCCAGCCCTGAAATTAACTGCTGTTGGCTAGCTGTGTGACTCTAGAAATACCACTGCACCTCCCGGCCTCGTTTCCACCAGGGAAGTGGTGTAGGAGAGTTTCTATCTAGTACTGTCACTGTGAGATTGAAGGTCATCTTAGAAGGGCATTTGGCACATCATAAGCACTAAATAAATGATATTATTGTTACTAATTTAATATGTCACCTGTACCGTGTTACTTCTACCAGCTAATCAGGACACAGGAAAATAGTAGCAGAATTTGAAGCAGACAGGAAAAGTTTCCATGTTCTTATGTGAGATGAGGAATTTTGCTGTGAGTTAACACTTTCAAGCTCTCATCTGCTAATGCTCAGTTGCTTCTGGGACAGTAAGTATGAAGTTCCTGATCTATTCTCAGGATTCCTCAGTACAATCGCTGTGTATCCTGCATCGTATTTTTGTTCTGTAGATTAAACAACATAATGCATGTGAAACACTTAGCTCACAGCGGCATTTAATAAATAGCAGTTATTACTTCTGTTATTCTCGTTATCAATATCACTATAGCAGTAATATCATCACATAATCTAGCTTTGAATGATCCAATTTAAAATTTAAAACTCGAATGCAGATGGAAGACTCAGCCATCGTCTACCTGTTTTCTAAAAGGGGTTTTTAAAATTGATTTTTCTCTTTTGTCCTTCTTTTGGTGAAATAATGAATATAAAAGTGTTTTGTAACTCCTTATGTTCATTTCATTTTGTATCTAAAAAATAAAAAGAAATTTAAAAGCTCTCCCCACTTAGGACTGCTACATTTTATATTCAAAATGTTCCGAGTGTTCATTGTCCTGGTTCTCGGCAGTGAAAAGGTTCTACCTACTGAGAAACTCTCGGGCTGGAACTCAGGAGAAACTCCACCATCTGCTGGCTGCTGCGGAGAGCTGCACGGGGGAAGCCGCCCACAGACATCTGACTTCCCCAGTGGTAAAGTGGCAGCATGCAGAGAGTTAACTGCTTGGTGGTTTGAGGTCTGAGGGCACAGAGGGCCCAGCCACGACTGGGAGGTCTCAGCTTGAATCCCACTGCCACGCTGCAGTGCTTGCTTGTGGTATCTGGCTTGTCTCTCAGGCCAACACCTGCCTTTGCAACTCCTGGAGCAGATGATAATTTAGTAGAGAGCAGGCCAGGGGCAGTAATCACTCTGCCCCTTGGTGTTGTGTTCCCGTCTGGACGGGACGATAAGCTTTCTCACTTAGGCTGGAGTTGAGGATGCCTAGAATTTTGTTTTGTCCATGATGGCCTGGCCTGGGAGGGCACCAAACGTGGAGATTGACTCTTGAGAGATGGCCCTGTTTGGGCCAGAGACAAAGCAATGATCAGCCCATATGAAGAGACAGATTGTCTGTCTCTAGTGGAAGAGTGTGTTGGTATTAATATAAATTTCAGAGAGTATTCCCTTTCTTTACCTCCTCCTCCCCACCACCAAAGAGGAATTGAGCCTTCAACAATCCACTGTTCAGGTTGCTCACCACTTTTACAATTGATCCCCGAGTTAAAACCTTCATCACACTTTGCATTTATTCTGCTGTAGAGGAATTTCCCAAAGAAAGAATTTAGTCAGTCTCTTTCTTCCCTGATGACGAGACCATTGTCTAAAACATTACTAGTCCTCACTAAGTACGTAGTAAATGACTTGAATTATCAGATTATCAAGATCTATATCTACTACCACAGAATTCTCTCTGTTAGTTATTAAAGGATTGGTTTCCCCTAGCTCAACAGTCATGAGAATCAACAATTCATTGAATAACTCATTCATTTCAACATCATGTAATCTTATGGGGGAATCTACTGAGTGTCAGATCCCTTGCAAGGTTTTCCAGATACAGAGATGAATAAAACAGACAAAATCCTGGCTGGCAGGAATTTGACAGTAGGTAAGACTGAGGATGAGCTAACTTTTCTATAAAGAGCCAGAGTGGACACAGGGGAGGCTTTCCAGGCCACATGCAGTCTCAGTAGCATATTTTTCTTTGCCTTTTGCTGTTGTTATTTGTTTTTTGCAAAACTTAAAAGTGTAAAAATCATTCCTATCGCAAAGGTCTTTCAAAATCAGCCATAGGCCAAATTTGACCCACAAGATATAGTTAGTCAATCCCTGGGTAAGACAGACACTGAGCAAGTAAATATCCTAATAATTATGCAAGAAATGAAAATGTAGGACATTGTGAGAAAAATGGGCAGCCTAGAAGCAGTGGTGTGGAAGCCTCATCAGCCTCATCAGAGAACTGAGATTTTACCTGAGGCAAAATGGAAGGTTTTGCTGGCTTTAAAGAGAATGCTTGGATTCATTCAAATAGGATGCTACATACTTTCTGCTTTGGGAAAGTCAGAGGCTAGTGAACAGTAGCCTTGTGGTATAGGTTAAATTGTGTCTCCCACCCCAAAATATGTTGAAGCTCTGACCCCCCAGAATCTCGAAATGTGACCTATTTAGAAATGGGGTCATTGTAGATATACCTAATTAAGATGAGGTCACACTGACATAGGTTCCGATATGCCAGGTGTCCTTATAAAAAGAAAGCCACATGAAAGCAAACACACAGGTACAATTCCATGTGACAGTGATGACAGAGCTTGGAGTGACAAAGCTGTAAGCCAAAGCACACCAAAGCAAACCGCCGGAAGGTAGGAAGAAGCAAAGAAGGATTTCCCTACAGGGCTAGAGGGGGCACAGCCTTCCTGACAATCTGATTTTCAGACATCCAGCCTTCAAAGTGGCGGGAGAATAAATTTGCTTTGTGACATGAGCCCTAGAACATAAACATACTTTGAAGAGGTGACAATGGCTGGGACAATAACGTAAATGAGAAGGCAAGAAATGCACTGATTTGAAAAACATTTTAAAGGTAGAATCAGATGAACTATGTGATGGGTTAGATACCAGAAAGTGGGGGAAAGGGAGCTGCCAAGTCAACACTGCATGCCCAGCTGCTGATGTTGTCTTGGGCAGAACAGCAATAGAACGGATTCTCATTAGAAAGAATGGAGCAAAGAAGAGCATGTCCCTTTAAAAAATACCACTCTATCTTGTTGAAAGGGCATTACTTTCATAATAAATACAATAGAGTAGGAAAGTCTACAAGAAAAGGAAGGAAAATTTACAAGACTCCTAGGTCAGCCTGAACACTTTTGCAGGTGGAGGAAGCATGACATATTTGGGGAACCTCAGGCAGTAGCAGGGGTGGGCTGGGAGTAGACTGAGGCTTCAGTTTAGGGCATAAGGCTGAGATGCAGGAAGGGTATTAGATGGTGGGAACTTTTTCTCACTTCAAGGGGTCTTCATGAGTTCTAACCAAAAGAAAGCAAAATGAGCCAGGCGTGGTGGCTCACACCTATAATCCTTGCACTCTAGGAGGCCAAGGCTGATGGACTGCTTGAGCTCAGGAGTTCAAGACCAGATCAGCCTGAGCTAGAGCGAGCCCCTATCTCTAAAAACAGCCAGGTGCCGGTAGTCCCAGGTACTCCAGAGGCTGAGGCAGGGAAATTGCTTGAGCCCAAGAGTCTGAGGTTTTTGTGAGCTGTGATGCCACGGCACTTTACCCCGGGTGACAAAGTGAAACTCTGTCTCAAAAAAAAAAAGAAAAAAAAGAAAAAGACAAAATGGACTTGGTAAACAAATATAGAGATATCAAGGGGAGATTAAAAACCACGTGGCTTCAGGGAGCAGCTTCCCACGGCAGCCTCTCAGGGGCCCCAGTTCTGCCTTCATCTGCCCAGGTCTGTTTGGCACAGGAAGGGTGTGTAGCCCTTCAAGGGACTGTGTTAGCTTTGAGCACTTCCTTAGAGGACTCACACCATGGAAGGAATAAACAGGTTGACTGTTATTTTAATCGAATTTGTTTTCAATTTATTTTCAGCTGTCTAGGGAAAAACCTTTTACACTCCCATCATTTGATTCCTTTTTACTTTGTGTCCATTATCCTCATAATGAGCTTTTAACGCATTAACACAGCCCTGCTTGCCGAAGAGTGATTCATGTTGGTCAAATCAATAAATAGCAAAAGCATAAAAATATGCCAAACCAAGACATTGAGGAGAGTATAAATGGAAAACCTTAAAGGTGGACTGCAAGTGCCTGAGTTCTGGTGGCCTCCCAATACCACAACTTCAGGGTACAGACATTTCCTGACTTCCTAAATTTTGGTTCTCTGAAGTTTAATCAGTCATTCCAAGAAAAATGTAGTCTTCGCTTCAGGAATTTTGAGGATCCCTGCATAATCAATTTCTCTCTATTATACTCCAAAGCACACTAATATTGTACTCACTGAGAAGTTCAACAACAAAGAACAATTTTTTGTTTAACATTGTGTTTTCCATATTTGTTTGAATAAAGAGGCTTCAAATAAATTTTTTTAAGTGTTTTAATTAAAACATTAGTGCATACTATGGAATACATGAGAGTACTTAATCTAAGAATCATTTTAGTGAAACTCATCACATCAAACATAAACTGGGTTTTCACATTTTAACAAATGTTTTAATGTTCTGTCACCCTCCTAACCCAACGATGCCACCATTGTCTCTTCCAGCCTCCCCCAAAGAGCATGAAACTTTCTAGGGCAAATATGGGGCTTTATGCATACATAATGTAAGGATTCAGTATCCAGGTACGGAAGAAAACTCACATTTTTTGTTTTTGTTTGTTTTTGTATTGTTTTTTGTTAAGAACAACTAGGTCATCAAGAAATGGCCTAAGAAAATGGGTAACTATAGAAAGGATGCCGGAGGCAGCACACTGCTGCTCTGAACAAGCTGAATAGCCAAGTCTCAGGGAAGGAAGGGGTTTTAGGAACTCAAATATCATTTGGACTCTGCCCTCCTCCTCTTCTGTCTGTTTCTTACTTCTGTTCCTTTCTGCAGGTTGGCTTTGTTCTCCCTACACTTGATCTTAGCCAAAAGACTGAGAAGCAATTGGCTTTGTTCTCCCAAGTGACTAATTCTCACAGGTTTATAACAAGAGAAGAAAAGTGACCACATCCGTAAAAATTCCAGGGAAGAACACTAATTGGTGGGATTCACAGCCTGCGCCTGCTATGATTGGCCTACTTCGATCTTGTGATTAGGGACCACAAAGTTGGAATGGAGAAGAAATAGCTTCTTAAAAGAAGAGGGGAGCTGTGTTTCAGAAAAGGGGACGGTGTACAGGGTCGACATCATATGCGTCTGTGCAGATGGAAAGTAAGTTTTGCTGGTTCTGGGGAAAGAACCAAACCTACACCACCCCTTCCTTTACACTCTGAAATCAGTCAAAGCACAGATATATTATTATGGACACAGCAGCCTTCTCCACCCAGGGGCTGCCCTTGCATTCGGTATGTAACCTGTGTCTGCTTCTCCCAGGAGGAAAGCGCACATGGGGGCTAATTGCTTTAGGAGGTGCATCACTTTATTGGTGATTCTGCACCTAATCTGCTCATTATGAGGCTTATGTCTTTTATAAGTGGAGAGAAATTGTGTTATCACAGGAGAAATGAGCTCTCTTGTTTCTTGAGAAATTCTCTTATGCCCAGACAAAGAGGTTTTGCCTTTATCAGCCTCCTCTTTGTGACACCTCATTCTAAGTGATGTATCAATCATTTGTTGATTGTACAAATCAATTGCAGATGTTTTTGCTGGTTGGGTTAAGTTAATTAAATCTTTGGTGGAACTTCCTAATTATTGAACAACACATTAACTAGAATGTTGACTTTTGATAAATTGTAAATGAGCATTGTGAAGGAACATATTTCCCTCATTGTGCTCCTTAAAATATCTTTTATCTGCCTGCATGTCACTCTGCAGAGTTATATCCACTCATCAATCCACCCAAGCTTTCCTCTATCTATTTACATACTGTTCTGGTTTGGATGTGCTTTGTCCCCACCAAAACTCATGTTGAAATCTTATCCCCAACGTGGTGCTGGTAGGAGGGGCCTAGCAGGTCATGAATGTATTCATGTTTTCCCAGAGGGTGAATGAGTCCTCACTCTTGCAGGAATGGATTTACTCCCAGGGGAGCAGGATGTTACGATGAGTCTGGCTTCCTTGGTTTCCTTCTCTCCTGCATCCTCTCTTGCCATATGATCTCTTTGCAGACACTCCTTCCACTTTCTGCCCTGAGTTGAAGCAGCCTGAGGCACTTAATCAGAGGCAGCGACCCAGTTTTTAGCTGGATAGCCTCCACAATCCTGAGCTGCTTTTCTTTATGTTACCTAGTCTCAGATGTTCTGTGTCTTAGCAACACAAAACAGACTAAGACTTCTATCCACCTCCTGACAGTTTTTTAAAATCTGGCAGCCTTGCCCAAGTAGATTCCTAAAATCAAAATCATGTGAAGGTGTGTGATCACTCCGAGTTAGATGGCAACCACTCCTCTTACTCGAGGTCAGGTAGATCCAGGCTTAGGGTTCCCATATCTGACTTTCTGAACAGATCACAGGTGGGGACAGGGGCAGAAACAGAATCACAAGTCAGATGCATATCAGTGTACAAGGAGTCCTTCCTTAAGAGTCACTGGAAGGGACCCCCATTAAGCAAAACTATAACCATAACCACTCAATGATGCACTCATCAGCTCCCTTCCCTTACTCCTCCGTTATTTCTTAAGGTCTCCCTCCAACTCCAATCAGGTCATGCGTGCAACACAGAACACGGAAGGCAAGGTTGGACTCCCTACCGAACAATCTCTTAAGGAAGTATTTTTAAAAATAAAAAACTATTCTTATGCACGTGAATGCCTCACTGAACCCACCTGGACCTTCCAACTCAGAATGTTCTTTCTCCCCACCTCCCCTAGCCTACCTCTCAATCCCAGCACTGCCAGTCATGTTTTTTGTCGGCTTTGTAATATTTATTGTGTGTTAGAAAATGTGTGACTTTTGTGAAGACTTAGAATGGACAGAATCATGACCCATATTTTATGATCTGAGTAGCTCATTTAATGTATTTTTGAAGGCTCTAGTTTTTTTCAACAGCTTTGTTTTTCCCCCATGTGAAATACAACATTTGGTATACAAAAGAGCCTACTTTAAACGAGGTTTTTTATTCCAATGTCTGGGCATGATTTTCCTCAGCCCTTAAGGAGAAAAAAGTCAATACTCAGCAGCAAATGTTCAAGGGGCACCTACTATGTGCCAGACACTGTGTGTCAAGGCATGGGGAGGTAGAGTTTACTGGGAAACAGTCACACATCAGGCCGTTGGAGCACAGAGTTGAACAGAGCAGTGAGGGTCAGCGTGCTGCTGGGAACCATACTCATACCCATTACACATGCAGGTGGTCAGGAAAGGAGATGATGCCAAGTGAAGGTTCCAAGGATGCGCAGGGGTTAGGCCAGTAAATGAGGGGTGGGCAGAGGGAAGACACGGTACAGGTAGGAGGTGGAGCTTCCAAGAATAAAAACAGCCTGGTAAACTGAGGGGGAGGAGTGGGAGGAGAGAGGGAGGAAGGGAGGGAAGGCAGAAGGGAAAGAAGGAGCGAGAAAGAAAAGGAGCTCCTAGTAGGAACACAGTGAGTGCTAGCTAGATGGAGGCTACTACTGGAAAAGATTGGTCTTGCATGACCCTCTTCAAAGAATTCTAGTTCTGGCTTCCTCTGGGGAATGGATGGGAGAGAGGAGGGCAGGTCTGGAGGCAGAGAAGCCAGCTTGGCAGTTGTGGCAGCAATGAGCAGTGAGCACGGCAGATATAGTGGAGGAGGCATAGGAAGAAATGTAGCACTTGATGACTGGCTGGAACAAGGGACAGAGGAGGCATCAAGGTGGCCCCAATTCATTCCCAGACCTGGGAGGCAACCCAGAGAAAGACTCTGTGTCTGGGGAGAGCAAATCCACACAATACGCATGTCTGGAGCCCACCCACCACAGTGAGACCCTTGGGATGGGCCAGATCATGCAGGGGTGACAGCTGAATGGGCCAGATCATGCAGGGGTGACAGCTGAATAATCCCAATAACAGAGGAGACTCAGGTTTATGTCCATCCCCCATGAGCTATGGCTCTGCCCCCTCATCACGTTCTCTCAGGACCCAGACTGACAGGGCAGCCTCTGCCTGGGACACTCACCTATCTTACTATGGAGGAAAAGACCTAAGCAACACCCTTCACTTTGTAGCTCAGGTTTCACTGGCCAAATCCAGTCTGAGTGGGGCAGAGATATGTAACAGACCCTGCAGTGGGAGGGTTGCTGGAGGATATGATAGATAGAATACGTTCTCCCAAACAGAGGAAAGGTGCCTGGAATCCCACTAACTCATGACACTGGCTCAAAATAAAACTGAAGAAACCCTAGCTCCTCCTGTTCCAAGCTGGTGAAGCACTTTGGGGCGCTTGCTAAAGAGAGGCACAGGAAAGGGTGAAGGGGCACACACCACCTAAGTTTTGATCCTGCTGTGATGTGGTCCTGTGCAGGTCTGTTGCTGCCTGGATTTGAGTTTTCTCATCTGCCAAATGAAAGTGCTAGATGTTTAAACTCTTTAAAACTCCCTTCCAGTTCTAAGGTTCAGAGGCTGTGAACGCCACTGTACCCCGATGGTCTACACATCTGATTCTCAGAACTTTCACCTTTTCTGTTTCAAAGGCAAGGACCTCTCTAATTGCTGCATGGTCCCCTTGTAGGAGCCAAGATTCAAAGGCTTCCTTGATTTTTGGGACTTGGATTCTGCCCACTCCTAATTCATCACTGTGCTGAGGGGGACCTTCTCTAGCTGGCCCTGCGGCTGTGTCACATTGGAAGCTAGCACCTTACGCTCAGCCTGCATCTTAACTCTTCCCTGTGGAAAGGCCCTAGACATCTTTGGCTGTGGCCTGTCATCTCGTGCAATCAGAGGGAGGCCAAGGCCCCTTAGACCTTCCCCTTCCAATCCCATGTTGTCAGGCTTCACTTAACGTACTTTCATCTCAGCTGATTTCAGGGCCAAAGCTCCACTGTACCTTCCCCGACTTCTGCTTTAATTTCTGTCCCCTGATGTTCATCTAGCATACAATGATGCATTACGATTTCCAGGTTCCCAGGGCTGCAAACCCTTTCAGATAGAATCAACCAAAAATGAGGATTTTTTTGCTTCAAGACTGATTGAGCCCACCACAACTATACACCAAGACGCATAATTAAAAATGAACATTTTATACAGTCACAAAAGCTGCCATTTTGACACACAAAAACTTGGGATGAAAAATTCAATGGAGGCATTGACTAAGAAAGAAAGTGGTGAAGGAAACAGGTCAGCAGAGAGAGAAGAGAGGAGAGAGGGGACACTGGGAAGGCCTGTGCTGAGAATTACCCTGGCCAAGTTAACCTCGTTATTTAAGGTCTATCATGCAGAATATAATTGGATTTACTGGCTAACCTGTTTAATTAAAGAAATAGCACTGTGCTGGATTCCCTGTGTCTGTTTTTATGTAAACGGAGAAGTATTTTCAATGATAGCCATGTAAATAATGTGTTCCAAAGCTCCCCTCAAAGGGGTAGTATTACTTATATTGTGTAATGTTCTTCTCCAAGAGCCGTGGGCCCTTGAGACAGACTACTAAACTGGCCTCAAGTGACCCCTGCCTGCTAGTGGTTGTTCATACATTTGAGTAATTCCCTCCCACTGAGTCCTGGGCAGGACTTGCTTCTAACCACCAGAATATGGCAACCATGATGGGATGGCACTTCCATAATTATGTCACAGCAGACTGGAACTCCTAACTTGCTGGCAGACTCCCTCCCTTGCTTGCATTATTGGTGCAAGCTGCTGTGTTGTGAGCTGCCCAGGGAAGAGGGTTATGTGGCAAGGAACTCAGAGCAGCCCCTGGAGGATAGCCAGGGAGGAAACGAGCCCCTCAGTCAGTCACTGATACTGAGTTCTGCCAAGAAACTGAGCGAGCCTGAAAGCTGATTCTTCTACAGTTGAATTTTCTCATGAGATTTCAGCCCTGGCCAACATCTTGATTATACTTTATGAGAAACCCCAAAGCCCTGGCTAAGTTATGTCCAGATTCTTGACCTATCTAAACTGTGAGATAATAAATATATCTTATTTTAGCCACTGTCTGTGGTAATTTGTCATATGGCAATAGAAATCCAAGACAGATCTCATAGCAGCCTTTGGGAAACCTGAGGGATGCTGGTAAAAGACTATTTGTGTAATTCACACTCATGTGGTCGTGGTGGGAGGAGATGGCTGTGAATTCTCAAACAATAAGCTTTCATACATCTAGACTTTGATTGCTCTTTCATGCAAATGGATATGTACTTGCCACTCCACAATAGGTAGACCACCACCGTCTCACCTGCTAAAAAAATGGACTAGTATAAGCTTACTTTCATTTAAAAAATATTTTAGTCCTTGTGAGTTGCTACTATTCTCTGTTGACTTGGTCCTAAATCCTAAGCTCCAGGTTATATCACAGTCTCTTACCCTTTTGATATATAGTAGAACCTCCATGTTGACCACCTCCCTTCACTGACTGCCTCCTTAAGCTGACCTAATTTTCATAGATTGAATATGCACTGCATGTACATATTCTTTACATAGCTGTCTTAAATAATAGTTAATATATTAATATATATTGAAAGTTTACCATCATTCAGAATATTGACGCCTCAAAATATACTTGAGCCATCATAGTTGACCACCTTCCTACATTGGCCACCTCCTTCAGTTACTTAATTTTAATAGGGCACACAAGTACGACATGTGTGTATCAGTACAATAGGCCTACTTCTTTATGTTGACCACCTCTGTATGTTGACCAGTATGTTACAGTCCCTTGGGTGGTCAACTTACAGAGGTACAGAGGTTCTCCCATATTGGCTGTAGAAATAAACTACTGCCATCTCTATATTTGTGACATGTAATAGCCAGAAAATCAAATGCAGTCATGGACAGGATTAATAGCAGCTCACATCATAAGGGGTAAAACTCAGGGTCCCTTTCAGAGAGGCCAATGTGCAGCCACCTGGGAGACCTTAGGAGGGGTGACAGGGAGGCAACTTGGGAACATGAAAGCTGATGATAAGCAACTGAACGGCTGCTTTGCAGAAGCCAGTGGGATGTGTGGTCCCAAATGGATAACACAAAGGGAAAGGCGAGAGTCACAGGGAAGCAAACAGAAGCAGGTGCCCTGAAGAGCTCAGAAGGAGAGAGAGTGGTTTGCAGACCTGTGTGCACTAATGAAACTCTCCTATGGAAAATATTCTATGATGCCTCTTCCCAAACCTTAAATAAAAATTTAATAGCATGCAAATACTGTATATACGTCCCAATTATAATGTGAAAGAAAGCGAGTTGTCACAGGGTGATGTCTCTTTTATTATGCAAGTGGTTAGAAATGACTTCACTAGAAAACATCATTAAACACATAGTACACTGGCATGAACTCGGGGACTGACAATGCCCTGCTACAGGTGGCACATGGTGCCAGCAGCTCAAATACTGTGATGAGAATCAAATGGCTGTCAGCAATGGGATTTTCAGTGTCAGGCTCGGTCCATAAAAGACTCTTGGTAAAGTTCTAAACAAACAAATAATGAAGTACAGTTTTTTTACATTTACCTAGTAGCTGCAATCCTGGAAAATAAGAAAGCCTTGGGGGAAATATTTTATACTTGGCATGTAAGAGTTAAGTTCAAAACTCGGGTAGATATAAATGGTGTTTGCACTTGCAAGAAAATCTGAGTGACATCTGGAAGTCTTGGAGGAAAAAGGACATTTCAGGCATGGGACTCTAGGGCAGTGGTTCTCAACTCTCCGAATCCCTCTGAATGCCACGACCCTTTAAAATAGTTCCTCACATTGTGGTGACCCCCAACCATAAAATTATTTTCATGCTACTCCATAACTGTAATTTTGCTACTGTTATGAATCGTAATGTAAATATCTGATGTGCAGGATGTATTTTCATTGTTACAAAGGGGTCGTGACCCACAGGTTGAGAACTGCTGCTCTAGGTTATTGGAGAGTCCTACTTAACACCCTCCTCAACAAACCCTACCTACTAAGTGCAAGTCACTGTGCCTTCAATGACAACAAACAACAGACCTACAGGTTTCCAAAGTGGCTTCTAAGAAGCAGTACCAATCCTGCTGAGGACTCCTAAAGGACTGCATGGTCTGGGGTGGGGAGGAATGTAGTTTTCTCCCTGGAAATGCCCAGAGAGAGGCACTTGGTACCCAACAGGCTTGGCTGCAAAGGTGGGAGTGAGACCTGCAAACACAGAGTCACCCTTCCTGAGTTGATTCCCAGCACTCCAGACTCTAGAGTCAGACTGGCCTCACTCACTGCAGGGAAACAACGCTACCTGGCATCTCTGAGCTTCACATTCCTCTACCTCATCTGTAGTAGGAGCATTTCAAGGACATCACAGGATTATACCACAGAAGGTAGTGGTACAAGTCAGCACAGGGCCTTGGTGGCAGCGTGTGCTTGAGCACATCACGAGCTTTCTATTTCTGTGGTTCAAGGTCCCATCTGAGGAGCCAGACATCCCATGCTCATGTCAGATAGGCTTCCGCAGATCTTGGGCTCATTTCCTGAATGAAGAAATCAAACCAAACCTGCCATGAAATCTGACTTCTCTGCCCTTCCCAGGTTTAAATATCCCCATGGTCAATGTTGAGCTCTACTAGGATGTTAATAGAGCTGACGTCTCCCTTCTCTTTTTCTCCGGAGAGGCAGGAAAGAGTAGCATTTACAACACAATCAATAAAGTCTGACTGTCCAGCAGAAATCCCAACTCAGTCGCCTAATATCTCTCACCTGAGCAAATCTCTTACCTTCTCTGAGCTTCAGTTTCCTTTTCTGTAAAATGAGGACAATAGCATTCATTTCACAGGACTGTTTGAGGAATAAAAAGAGATAATCTATGAAATGCTTAGTAGTCTATCTCAATCTCTGGGTCATAGTGAGGAGTCAGGAAACAATGCTGATCCTCCTGTCACTACTGTCATCCTTACCTCTGTGCTGACACCCCTATCGTCTAAATTTACTCTCATTGTTTTTGCTAGTGAAGAGGTTATGGAGCATAATAAACAAAGTGTTGACTCTGGGGTTAATTTCTAGTTTTGTTGCATATTAGCTGTGTGTTCATAGAGCAATTTTAAATGCCTGGTGTGAATTACCTTTCTCCAACTCTACCCTCCAAATCTGGCATCTCCTGGATATTACAGTACTTAGAAAAAGTTGCTTTGAAAGGTACCAGGTAACTGCTTTTACTATCTGTTAAAATGATTGAACCTTTATTACCAACTATGTGCAAATAATAAAGCCTCTGAATATTTGGACAGTAATCAGAAAAATGTGGCTTCAACACACAAAGGCATTTAGAATGTGAGCAGAGCAGAGACGTCCTCTGTTTGAAAGTGGATTGGACTTCAGAGTGGTCCAGAAACTGCCACCAGACAGAAGCCTTTTCTGCCTGGACCCATGGATCTTGCAAAAATCCAAATACTGTATTCGAACCTGTATTATTTTCTTAGCTCATGTCCTTAGTTTACTGCTAAAACAAGATTAAGAAATTCTGGGAAATAAACATTCATCTTTCTTTTGGAAATAAATGCATTAATGATTAAGTTTGGGTAGATATTTCTATTTTTTTGTAATCTTTATGGAAAATTAACATGGTTTTCTACTTGCAACCTATAGTTTCTCCCTAGGAGCTGACGTCTTGGGGGAAATAGCTAATATTTTTCAGCAGCTACTGCAAGCAAGGAGCAGGCTGGTGTAAAATGTGCATGCTTCTACATTTCTGTTTCCCTTTGCACAAAAAGCATGGCAGGAATTGAATGAAATAGTAGCTATTCAATCGGTCATTCCCTCATGACTGCAAGCCATTTGGAGCTCAGTCATGCTTACGAAAGCCAGTATCGACTATATGTAGAAATATCTGGAATGAGATGCTTTCTCACTGACATCTTTCATTCATAATTTTTGCAAAGTCTGCCCGCTTAAGCCTAGCCAATGGCCAGTCAATATTCCCATTATTAAGCTGGCGCAGGGTGAATGGCCAGGGCAGAAACACAAAGCAGACTGTAGTATTACAGTCCCCAGCATCAGAGTTGTAGAGGGGAGTTTTGTGAACCTCTGAGCTCAGAGGCATGGGTAGGCACAGTTTGATGCTTGCCTGCAACCTGTGTCCCATGATGTCGCAAATAATGATGCAATCTATGTGACTGCCCTTTGCAAAGTGTAATCTTTAATATAGGAATGAATCAGTCTTCTCTGAAGAGATCAAGCTCCAAGCTTATTGTAGCTGTTTTTGTGGTGGCGCTGTGTATCTTATCATAGGAGAACACATTTTAAATGCGTGTGGGTGACATGGTTACTGTCAGTGGACAAATAATCTAAATTAGAAAGTGTAAGCAAGTACTTCCCTCCCCAGAGAATACACCCAGACCTCTGCATGGGAGAGAAAACTCTACTCTGTAACAGTAAGGAGTTGGTGACTAAGGGTTATCATGAGGTGGCTTAGGAGTGTTAGAATGTGGTCTGGCTTTTGATGGGTGGCTAGTGTTAGGACTCGCATTGTACTTCAATTTGCTGACTTCCACATTGTCAGCTGGAAGCCACTCTGAGGCTCAATTTGGAATATTCCCATCCATCCTATATGTCAACTGCTGTGAAGTGTGGTATATATTTGGCATACACTACTGAGGGGACATTTTCTTTCAAATCACCATTTTGTGAAGCATTGTCTACAACAACTAAAAAAGGATATCAGGTTTTTGGTTTTATGAGTGTCCCTCACACTCAGAGTGTCACAGAAACTCCTTTTAGGCACCATTATTCTCGGCCATGATAAATGCTACTACCTGTATGCAATTTAACTAATTTTCCTGCCTTTCTAAGACACTAGCACAGATATAAGCATTAATTTACCGCTAATTTAGTGTGCTAACCTTTAATTAACAACAAGCCTGATCTGAAATCACTGATTTTGCTGAAATCATAGCAAGACCACCCCACATTCCTTCTCCTCCTCACCCACCCAACATGAAAGGACAAAGATAAAGATGTGGGGATCCACTTCCACTTAATGACTAGTAAATACATTTTCTCTTTCTCATGATTTTCTTTGCTCTAGCTGATTTTTATAAGAATACAGTATATAATGTACATGACATACAAAATATGTATTAATCAGTTGTGTTATTGGTGAGGCTACTGGTCAGCAGTAGGCCATTAGTAGTTAAGTTTGGGGAGAGTCAAAAGTTATACATGGACTTTCAACTGCCTAGGGCAGTGGTTCTCAAGCTTCCTAATGCTGAAATGTATTTTTATTGTTAAAAGGTGTCTGGACCCACAGGTTGAGAAACGCTGGCCTAGGAGTTGGCTTCCCTAATCCCTGCACTGTTCAAGTGACAAGTGTATTTTGGAACAACTAAAAATTCTTGCCTGTATTTCATATTGCTTTCCCTTAAAGAGATAATGGATGCTGCCACCACCATATAGGACCTTTATTAATTCAGGCCATGTATAAATGTTTTCTCTCTCTCTCTTCCCTTCTCCACTCTCCCTGTCTATCCCCCAACTCATGCCTAAGGCCTTAGGCACTTGGAAGTTCAGGCAGCCAGTAATCCTTAATTTCAGACTATGTTACAGTATGATGGTTGCCTATTTGGTATCTATCCTCCTTTTTCTCCCTTCCTGCAAGAACCACAGCCTTACTGAGGCAGCACTATTTTGCTGTCTCACTGTGCCCTGGCTCTGGCAATGATCTTTCTGGGCAGGACAATCCAGTAAGAAGTGGCTGGAGTCTCTTCAGCTGGATCTTCCCGAGAGTGGCTGGTGAGGAGCTGTCTCTAGTGTGCCATCTTGAACTCCATCCTGAGGCAGTGCTATTTGAAAAAGGCAGTTTACGTTTCCCCTGTAGGAGAGCTGCTCATGCAACTGAATTATGACCAATGAGGTATAAGAGGAGGTGCTTCTGGAAAAGCTAGAGCTTCTAGAAAAGCTTTGTTTTCCTGATGAAAAGGACTCTGCTTTCCCAGTATTCTGCCCAGTGTCTTTTCCTTTTCTTTTTACTGGAGTATGAGTATGATTCCTGAAGGGCAAGAAAATACTGGGACTATGGAGATGAGGGTCATTTGCTAAGGGTGGCAGAGCAGGAAGATGGAAGGGGCTTGGGTGCTTGAGAATTTATTCAATCCTATAAACCCTTGCCTGCCTCCCTGTGGACATGAGAAAAATATAGCATCATTTGGTTCAGTCAGTAAAGTTTGGTTTTGTTACATGCAAATGATTAGAGTGCCATTGCTACACAATCACAAAATATACTTTTGATCAATTCAATGTCTGGTAATCTCCACAGCTGCACCACTGTCACTACTTACCATGCTTTATACTGTATAAGGCACTAGGCTACATTTTACTACATTGCATCATTTGCTCTTCATATAAAACTGAGACTTAGGGTAGTTAACAAACTTGAGGAAAGTCCCTCAGCAAGATTTGGAGCTCGAGTTTGAATAAGGCTCTGAAATCTAATCCTTAATCACTGGCTTTGTTCATGTATACACCTTTATGAAATCACAGGTAATTAGTGCTGGCATTTGAAGAATACTATACTATTATTTTAATATTTAGTACAGGGATGATCCTGAGAGCCAAAGTTAAGACAAATCTGAACTTCTGATATCTTCAGAATTGTTTCAATAAACCATCTTTCCCAAAATTACAAAAGCTTAACCATTTCCAATTTCTTTCTTTTTGTAACATAACATGACAAAGTGTGAAAAATGTATCTCCTGGTCCTGTGCATATAATGAACAAAAATAAAGTCTATTTTCTCATCATCCTCAGACGAGTGACATTACAAGTTATTAAGATGCCAGTCTTTGAGCTCTCTTCCCCGACTTATTCTGACCATGTCCAGATGGAGATTGTGTTGGGAAACTCTGTTACTGGAGGAGGTTTGTAGAATGATGAACAAGTTCAGGGACATCAGTGTGGTTGTCAGGTGAGAAAGGACAGCATAGTGTCTTCTTCCTGCTCCTGGCCATTTCTTCTGGTCTTGTCTTCTCACACCCATAGATGTGCCCCGCCAGACCTCCCCCCGACCCCCATACCTTGAGCCCATCCTTTCTTTTTGTCCTCCTTTGTAGGCCAATTATCTTCTACCCATTTGGGAATTTATTTTTATTTGAAGCTATTTGATAATCAGAGACTGACTCTTTTTTACTTTGTTCAAGATGAAGTACATATTTTACACATATACCTCCTTAGTTATGCTCTGCCCAGTCTGCGGTTTATATATGTCTGCTGGAGTCATCTCTCAAAAATATTTAAAAAAGTCACAAAGCTCCTTTTCTTCTCCTCACTAAGGAGGAAGTATGTTCAGACAGCCTATTTAAATGTGTAGCTGCCCACAGCATTATGTCTGTGGGATTTATTTTCTCTCCCATACAATCCCTCCCACTGCGTATTTCCAAATTAAATCAATGCCAGAGCACTAAGTAAACATTAGTCCAACTATAATTTTTCTGATCATGATTATTTTTATCCTTTTAATTTGAAATATCAAGTTTAAAAATATACATGCACACATATGTGTATGTATACATGTGTCTGTTGTGCTGGCTCCCAAGCCCATGTTACTCCAGTTGTCATTCCTTCTGCCAGGTGAACAACCCAGTACTAGGTGCTGATGTTTTTAGGCTGGGACATTTTACTCTTACTGAGTACATGTGATTAAAGCTTGATTTTCAAATTCCTTGATTCCAAACAGGGAACGGCATGACAATTAGAGGGAAAGAGACCTTTCTAGCGAGAAATACAATATACTGTTTAATAATATAAAGGTAATAGGAATTGGTTTCTGAAAATATTATTGCCCTCACTATTAGGTCTATAGGTGATAGTAATATTTCACTTTCAATTCACATGTTGGTTTTACGTGAATAATCTTCTTCTTTGAAAAGCTGTCTGCATTTTCCATTGATATTATTGGGTGATGGATCTGCATAAATATCTTGCCTAATCCATACTCAAAGGTACTTAAATGTATGAGTTTTTAGTTGAATGAGTATATACATAAAGAAACAAAGTTCATGCTATCAACTTCATGACTTCAAATTTAAAATTTTGAAAACTTAGACTTGAACAATTTAAACCATATGTCACTAAGAGCAATAAAACTTTGCTACTGGCATTTTGGGTTGTTTTCAGGAGTTAAAAATACAAAAAGTACAAAGAGTAGCATTAACCCATATTCCTATGACTTAAGATAATATCATTAATTCGATACACTAGCTTCTGTACATACCATGTTAAAACAATTATTGAGGCTTGGCGCCTGTGGCTCAATCGACTAAGGCACCAGCCACATACACCTAAGTGGCAGGTTCGAATCCCCAGCCTGGGCCCGCCAAACAACAATGATGGCTGCATCCAAAATATGGCCGGGCGTTGTGGCGGGTGCCTGTGGTCCCAGCTACTTGGGAGGCGGAGGCAGGAGACTCACTTGAGCCCAGGAGTTGGAGTTTGCTGTGAGCTGTGATGCCACAGCACTCTACCCAGGGGGATAGCTTGAGGTGCCGTCTCAAAAAAAAAACTTATTGAGGTTAAATAACAATTATTGAGCTCAATAAGGGTGAAACTGTTCCCCTTTAAAAGAAGTATTAGAACATTACAGATAAAACTGACTGCTCTTTTTCTATCATCATTACTCCTGTGTCTACCCAACTCTCTTCAATCCCTTCAATTTCTTTCTCTTTTTCTCTCCAAAAGTACCATCCATAATCATTTTTGTATGTAGTCTTGTCATCCTTCCAAAAAGTGATTTTATATCTATGTCCATAGGTACGTTATTGATTTTTGCATATTTCAAGTTCAAATTTTACTCAGGAAGAGCATTAGTATTCAAAAAACTGTTTCAAAAAGGCCATTAGATCATCTTGATAGATGCAGAAATAGAATCTCACACAATTAACAGATATTGTTTAATTTTTTAAAAACTTTCTCAAATAAAGAAGAAAAGTGATCTTTCTTAACCTGAAAAGAGAAATCAGCAAAAAGCCCAAAACAAAAAGCATAGCTGAGGAAAAAAAATTAGAGTACCTTTTAAAGCTAAAAACAAGCAGCTGTCACAACGTCTGTTCATAGATTCAGGCCAACAAAAAATAAGCAAAAGGCATAAGGGTCAGGAAGGAAGAATAAATGTACTGTAATTCACATATGGTATGATTTTTGTCTTCATGAAAATCCTAAAGAACCTATAGACAAAGTTAGAACAAATAAAATGGTTTGGCAAGTTTTCTGGATATAAACGGGATACATAAGAATTTTCTATCTTCTCTTGTCCTAGCAGCAACTAATTAAAAATGCAATTTGAATGACAATTCATACTGTCACATGCCAAGAAGAAAATAATCAGAATTATTCATGTCATAATAATGTAATAATCAGAATGTAATAATTATATGGAAGAAATTAGAACGATATTAAATATTTTCTGTAAGAATGATGGACTATATAAAAGATGACAAATAATAGAAGAGATGTACAAAGTTTTGACAATTAAATTCACAAACTTTTCCTAGAAAAAGGGCTACATAGCTCATTGCTGAATATTACTACAGTCACCTTCAAAGTACTCCCTTGGGAAGTTATGCACTGATACCATCACCTAGTTCACTCTTCAAAACAATTTAGGAACTGTTTTCCTGGAATGGCCATCAAAACTCTTGGCACGTTACACTTGATATTTTGAAAGTCATCAAAATGTCTTCTTTGTAATATTTCTTTTATCGTCAGGTAAGAAAAGTCATTGAGGGCCAGATCAGGTCAGTAGGGAGGGTGTTCCAATACAATTTGTTTACTGGTGCAAACTCCCTCGCAGACAGTGTCACGTGAGCTGGTACATTGTTGTGATGCAAGAGCCGTGAGTTCTTGGCTGACATTTTCAGTCAAGATTTTCCTAACTGTTGCCCTATGGATGTTTACTTGTTCTGCTCTGCCTCCCTCCCTTGTCAGCCAAAGATTTTGATGCACAATTGCAACATTTTGTTTAATTCTGCTCATTATTGGCTTCCCTGACTTATCTTCATCCAGGATGTCTTGTCTCCTCAAAAAAAGTTTAATTCATTTGCACACTGGCATTTTCTTCATGGTGTAATCCCATAAATGACTAAAATATCCCTTATTTCACTTCCTCTGTCCAGGTTTAACAAGAAATTTGTCATTATTCTATTTCAAGCTCTGACATTCTCATGCAGGCATGCAAAAATAATGACCAGCACTCAGCAAGGCACTACCATACGTCCACAGGAACACAACTGTGAGACATTGATATACCAAGGTTATGAAATTTTACGAAGTTGCTTGTACAGTGTTGCCAATGGTGGCAAGCACATGGTGGCAAGTTTGCAAACAGCGGTCAGAGCTTGTCTATACTATGTTAATAAATGGTAAGATAAAATTGTAAAAATGACAGCCTTGCTTATATTCATCTAATATATTCAGCAAAACATAAATTAAAACTTAAGTTTATTGTGGAACTTGATAAAATTATTTTAGTATTATACAAAGCACTGAAAAATCTGGAATAGCCTAGGCAAAAGAAAGTGAGGTTTTAAAATAAAACAAAGTGAAGTTATTAGTCTTCCTATCAGGTTTTATTTTAAAGCAATATTCAGATAGTGTGTTGTTCATAGATATAAATGAGACAATGACACACCATAGTAGAGATTTCAGAAAAGAATTCAAACAAGAAGGAACCATGACATGCATGGAAACTGAATATATGACCAGGGTAACAATAAAAAAGAAGAATTAAAAATAATCTGAGAGAAGTGGTTATCTCACCAGAAGATATTTTCTATTGCACTATAAGCAAACTAATGTCCCCCAATCCCAGTGCATTAAAGCCTGAACATGAAAAGAGGAGTTAGAATTTTAGAAAGAGAACGTAGAGGAACATGAATTGGGATAGGGGAGTTCTCTGAACAAAGCAAAAATGCTAACCTTAAAAGTTAAGAACTCATTTGTTTATTAGGTTTTTAAAACTTCTATACCATAAACAAAGTGGAAAATTGGTCACAGGCTATGAATAACATTAGTTTATATATTACTGACAAAGATTAATGTCCAGGATACATAAAGAGTCCCACCTCCCTCACTTCTTACCCTGACCTCCTCGGTGTTAGTTTCAATCCGGTGGTCCCAGGTTCAGAGCTGTTTTACCACCACTCTCTATTTGCTTGGTCAGCCCTAGGCTTGACGGTGGCCTCCTATGGTGGCAGATAGCACTGTGGTTATTGCTTCCCTGTTCAGTTTGGCTTCTCAGCTATTCCATCATCTGTCGAGTCAATTACCTGTATTAAATGTCTTCTGTGAAAAGACTTAGATCAGTAGTTCTCAGTCTTCCTAATGCTACAAACCTTTAATACAGTCCAAAGGGGTCACAACTGGCAACTTGAGAACCACTGACTTAGATTGTTCCTGGCTAGACTCTGACTGATTTCACATTTGCTACTCATTAGAGTAGCAAAAATTTAGATGGCAATACCATATGTTGGCAAAGACATTAAACAACATAAGGTGCATACACAGTTGCTGGTAAGGCCAGTTTGGAGAGCACTAAAATTTGACATGTTTCCTGTGATCTAACTTCCAATGCCATACCCAGACCCATCGCCAGCCTATGCACCCTCTCACTTTCATAAGTAATTAACTAATTGCAGCACTCTTTGTGAAAGCAAAAGTTGGTAAAAACAATGTGTTGCTCAATTGAAGAAAGTGTCATTAAAATACAGTATATTAAAAAAATACAGTATACTGAGAGAATGTAATACTATTGAATAATTAAAAAGTATCAGCTAGATTGCTACAGCTTCCTGTGTCAACATGGATAAATCTCAAAAATATAACACTGATAAAAAAGCATACAGAATGATGCATATATAGGACAATGCCATTTGTATATAGTTAAGAAATGCCAATTCACTATATTCTTTAAGTATAAAATTATAAAAAATATGCAAATAATAGATTAACATTAAATTCAGGGTAACTGTTCTCTCTGGAGAGGGGAATAGAATTGGAAAGAGTGGTGTATATGGAAATTTAACATATCTGTAATGTTTATTTCTTAAAAATATCTTCTGCAAATTTGGTAGAAATCGTGTGATGAAGCTGATGGAAGGCACATAGGTGTTTGCAATGTATTAATAATTCACCATACTTTTTTATATCATTAAAATATTCCATTTAATTTTTTAAAAGAACTTCTCTCTCTAAACGTAATTAGCCATTATTAATGTTGAAGAGACAATAATGGGTACCTAATCATGACCCCAAAATTTATTGGGAGTAGAAACTGTTCAAGAATTGACAAAAGACTCTCTATAAAACCTACCTAATTTCCTCCAAAAAGAAAGTCATATTTTACCCACACTCACCTCCATCCATCTTCAAAATAATATACTTTCTCAACGTTCATCACCATCCACCATGTCAGGCTGTTGAGATCTACGTCTGAATGAATGCTGCTTGAAAACTCCTCAACTATTTTCTAAAATACTGTCCATCACTGCTGGCCTTCTGCCCATGACAGTACATCTTTCTGCTTGATTTGTAGCTCATCTGCCTCAGTTGAAGTATCTGGTCATTAACACTTACACTGTTTCTTGGTTGGTCTTGGGCTCCAGCCCGGCTGCGTGGCTTTACTTCACTTTTTGCCCTTCTTTCCTGGGTATTGAAACCCTTTGTTTACAGCAGTGCTCAGGGTAGTTTCACAGTTCTTATCACTGCCCTGCAATCTCTGTCTAGTTTATTAATCCTGACCAGCTGCAGCTGCATGGAATTTCTTTGCATCGTTAGGTATCCCGGGGCCTCTCTTACCTCTGAGCCCATGCACCTGATCCTTCTTGTTATAGAAGATGCCTATCCGCACCTCTTCCTGCTGATTTCGTATGCCCCAAAGCCCTAGCTTAATCCCTTCCTTCTGGAAACCTTCCAGATCCTTGAGACTGCCACCCTCTGCTTACCCTGCTATTATATTCAGCACATAATATTGTAATCACTCTTACCCACCAAATTTAACCTCCATTCGGCCAAGGAAAGTGGCTGTATCATTTATCACACACTAAACGTCAAGCACAAAGCCCAGCATATCATAGACATTCGATAAATAGTTCATGAATAAATGAAGGAAAATCACGTCAGACTAATGGTCCACCCAGTGCATTATTTCTTTTCTGATGAGGGGTATGGTTTGCATCAACAAAATCAGCTCTTTGCTGTGACTCGTTATGGTTTGATCTTTCAAATATTTGCCTTTTTTGGAGGACTTTTTCTTTAAAAATATTTTTAACTATTTCTGGACTAACAAATTGTAGGAAGTTATGTCTTGTTATTCAAAGTTTTAGTTCTTTTGTTTGCTTAAACATTTTTCTTACCAGCTTGATGTCTTTAACTCAAAAAGATTTGCAATGATAATTTTTACCTCCTTTTTTCCAGGAAAAAGTAGTACAGAAGCCTTTTTAAATTTCCACAGCACAACAAAGAAAGGAATAATGGAGGCTAAGGGGAAAATACAAGATAGAAGTAATAGCATTCATGGAGGCAAAAAATCAGTCGGCCTGGTTAACACACATAGACTCTGGCATCTGTGCGTTAGTGATCATCATGGATGATTGCCCTGTTCTATTAGCCTGTTAGGGATTTTCTTTTGCTTAATCTAAAACAATAGCATGCAAATGAAAGGACAGTTCTAATGAACGGAGCGGGTTCGAAAGCTTTCATACCGTTGAGGAAGTCTCTGGTTTGCTATTAAAGCAACAGCTGGAAGCAATACTTTTCTCAAATTATCAAAAGATTTAACAGTGTAATGTGATCCAAGAGCAAGCAGAATTAGTACCTATGGCAAGAGAAAAGCAATAAACTAGGGTGCTAACCAGTTAAAATCTACTATAATTATACCAACGTTTAACTTCGTGATTATTTCTACATATGTATTTACACCTATTAAGTGTATGTATGTAATAAATATGTATGTAATATGAAAATTTTACATATTATATGCAAGGTTGTACATTTAAATATATGTGTGCCATGTATTTCAGAAATAAGTGTATTTTGCCTTTGATCTTTGTTAGATTATAAACTGGTTTAGTCCCCAGGAGAGTTTTCTTGACATTTCTGTAACAGATTGTTTCTAAATACTTTTAAGAGAACTTTTAAGAAAAAGTGTTTATGTAGCTTGAGGACAACCTTCAAGGGTTCTATGTTTTGAATTTATGAAAGGTTTAACATTTCATAAGTAAACTAAATAGCACTCATTAGGAGATGCTTTGAAAATGCCCATCAGAGTATGCCAGCCAGTGTTTCAAAATATTTATTCATGATTTAAGGACTGTTAATCTGTACATTTTTCTTCTGAAGAACTTCAAATTATATTCTTAAGCAGAGCTTATTACTATGAATTTCAAGACATTAAAAATGTGTCCTGAAAGTGTGGCTATTCGTGCATGTGTCTGATGGCAGTATTGGGACCCTGGGTTCTGCAAGTCAAGACTTCAGCAGAGTGTACCAGGCAAATATCTCCAGTGTCTTTCCCCCACCCCAAATCAACATACTGATCTCATATAAACAAATTATGGAGGCTCTATCTCAAAAAAAAAGTCATGTGACTATAGAGGCTGAGAAATTTTTAAATAGAAGAAAAGGAAAAACATATTATCAGTGTACGGCTCTGGCTGGCTGCAGATAAAACTTCAGGTAGTGACAGTGAATATAAACTGTTAACCTGTGTATTTAACAACTGGAAACCACACCCCATTTCTCCAATCCTATACCACTCACCTTCCCAAAGGTGATTCCCTCTTTTTTATCATTAAAAAAGCAACAAACAAAATGTGTCTTTTTTCAAACTCATGTTTGAAAGTGATGGCTTGTTTGGGGGAATTGTCTTATACATAATTCAGTAAAACTAACAAGCAGGCTTATTCTTAAGGACTTAGTAGAACTATTTTGAAATTGTATGGCTTTTTAAATATCAGAAGTGGGACAATTAAGTGTACACAAGGTTAGGATCACAAGTTCTGAATCAGACAGCCTTTGATTCAAACCTGTTTCACCAATTCTGAACTGTGTGCCACTCAGCAAGCCATACAACTTCTCCGTGCCTCAGTTTCTGCATGAATAAAATGATAACAATACTTTGGCTTAGGATGATTGAAACAATTACATTAAAAAATCTATATAAGCTTTTAGCACAATGCCTGGCACAGCTAAAATCTCAAATGTTTGCTACTTCTGCCTCTATTACTGTTAATTTTGTATTACAGCAAATAGTCTCCTTTTATTTTTCTCCAGTATTGACTGAGCACACTGAGATGATAGAACTTGACACAGAGAAAAACAATTGGATACCATCTTATATTAATATAGTAGGTTCCACTTAACAGCTTTGCTCTAACCTGAGCACGTTTTGAACTCTCTGAGGTTTTGCAAGCAAAATGAAGTCATATTTCATCAGTCAGGTTTCTAAGTTGCATGAACAAAACAAACAAACCAAAAAAAGCTATGGCTGCTAGACGTGAAACTGGAATTTATTGGACTGGTGAAAGGCCCAAAAAACTAGGCAGCAAGCAAAAGAAAGCCTGGCAGGTGAGCTTTCGACTCACATTGTGCCTCAAGAAGCCCTGGCAAGAGCATGCTACCCTTAACTTCTGGCCTGTACCTCTGTGTCACGTCACTGCCCCTGGATGGTGAGCCACATTCCTGCTGCCCATGAAAATGGAGGTACTGCGGCCACTGCTGCAAATTTCCTCCATGTCAATCATTCTTTGAGGTTCTAGTGAATCTCTACTGTGGGTTCTACTCTTCTCCTGGAATACCAGGGAATTTATGGCCATAAAATATGCAAGTCACTTAACTATTCCTACACAGCCCCAACTTTTAATGACTCCTGTGAGTCACAGTGACTGGCCAGCTGCACCTGCAAGGAGGGATCATAGTGTTCAGGGAAGAGAAGGGGGGAGGATGGGTGGAGGGAGGGTGATTGGTGGGACCACACCTATGGTCCATCTTACAAGGGTACATAAGAATCTTTCTAAATGTAGAATATAAATGTTTTAACACAATAACTAAGAAAATGCCATGAAGGCTATGTTAACCAGTTTGGTGAAAATATTTCCAATTGTATATAAAACCAGCACATTGTACCCCATGTTTGCATTAATGTACACAGCTATGATTTAATAAAAATAAATAAAAGCTCCGGGGTACCCAAATACCTCTTACCTAACAAAATAGTAAGAAAAAGTTTTTAAACTGTTTTCTTAATTTATTGCTGCTTTATAGGAGGAGGGCATAAAATAAACAGTTTCATGGAAAATCCCAAATAAGCTTGAGAAAAGAGTCTCGAAGTCTAATAGATATTTTATTTTTCTGTCCTTTATTTTTACCCTTTATGAAATTGTATGTAAATCTGGTCCCAAAAATATGCTTCGGGTACAGTGAGTAAATTTCTTCTTGTCTGTTTAGAGGAGAATGACAGGCATCCCCTAGTTCATATGCTGAATTCTACAATCCTAGCAACTGTCACTTGCTTTCTTTATTGAAAATAATCAATGGCTTTGACAGAGAGAAAGGGGAGGATATAGTGACATATTTTGACTCATCTTGACAGCGTGTCTCAGAGTAGCTGTTGCTGTCAGGTTTTGCTCTTTGACTTTTTTTTCCTAACCAAAACCCAAAGGAAAGTTCTTAGAGTCTTTAATACTGAAGCTCCCCAAACATCAAGGGCAATCTAAACCTAAAAGTTGTCTGTTTCTCATCCACTGATGAATTTTGCAGTTTAACCCAGTGTATTTTTTCTTTATTTTCAGTACATTTTCAATAAAGTTACAAAAACTTGGTAAAATTCATTGAAACTTAGATGCATATTTCCTTAGCAATAAAGAAAAATACTTAGATTGACAACTTCGCCCCAGCCACACTTTATTGTTGATCATTTTACATGATTCCAAACAATTTTAAAAGTTTATTAATACAGATTATGAAATATTAAAATTGTCTGGCCATAATAGAGAGTTAGAGGTCAAGGGGCATTTTCATTATAATTCATTACACATATTAGAATTTCCTTCATTATGACTGCCTGAATCTGTACAAACATTCTGTATTAGATCACACTATTACATAAAGGACTTTTTATATAGAAAAAGCAAGTCACATTGGCAACTTTATTCATGCTTAAATGGTCCTCTCTCTCCTTGCAGCAGAAAATAATCTGTTGTACTAAATAATTTGGAATACCATTTTGTTAATAGGTAATGAAAATGTATAGCTAATGGGCCTCTTGAGATGTTGAACTAAAGCCACATGCTGTTATTTAAATGACTCCCTCAGTGAAGGCAGTTGCCAATGCAGGGAAATGACTGTGAATTTCAATCCATAGGCCAGTAGAAGTTCAAGGGCTAGCTTGGGGTCTGGGTGAGACAGAAAGACTCTCAAACCATAGTGGGGATTTCTGCTGTCTGAGTTGTGCCCAAGGCTACAAGCGAATACAAAGCACAACATGAACATAGAAAACAGAGTGGCTTCCCAAGACCATGGTCACCACTTCTAACCTTTGCATGGGGGTCATTGTCCAGGTGGATTGATGTAGCACCTAAGCTTCCTTGCTTAACACCTTCTGATAAGTTGCCTGACATCTCAAAGAGATTCTTAAAATATTCTTAAGCCTTTGGCATCGCTTCCTGTCCTCGGCCTCATGAATAAAACATTTATCCAGTCAGCAGCTTTGGCAGAGAGGAAAAGCCAAGTTTCATCCATCAGCGTCAAGAGCTGAATTACCTAGTGATTGCAGATCCTTTAATAACTCTGCTTTTTTATGGTAGTGTTGGTAAATAGCCAAATACTGCACACCTAGTTTGTTGGTAAGTATTCATTTTCTAACCTGGTAACATACCACTACCATATAAAAATGGTGAAAGACCCTGGCGACTCAATTGTTTTGTGCTTTTTCATTCACAAGTAGTTTATCAGGGCCGCTGTGACCAGTACCACACATTGGGTGGCTTAAACAACTGAAGTCTATTGTCTCACAGTTCTGGTGGCTACCAGTGTGAGCAGGGTATGAGCAGGATTGGTTCCTTCCAAGGGTGTGAGGAGAATCTGTTCTGTGCCTCTCCCCTAGTTTCTGGTGGTGTGCTGGCCGTTGGTGGTGTTGCTTAAATTACAGAAGTGTCACCCTGATTCTACCTTCACCTTCACTGTGGTATCTATGCATGTATGTCTGTGTCCAAACTTTCTCCTCTTACAAAGCTGCCAACCATATTGGATTGGGGCACTCTCTACTCCCTCATGAGCTCAGTTTAATCAACCACATCTACAATGATCCAATATCCAAAGCAGGTCACATTCCAAGGTGGAATCTAGGACTGCAATATATGAATTTGTGGGGAACTTAATTGTTGTCATCTTTTCCAAATGTGTTTCTTCTTTTTGGTAGTTCCAGGAAGAGCAACTGGACCTACCCATGAAAAATCAACAAGTACAGGCTTTCTTTGAACAGTTCAAGTGTAACCTAGGCTTCATATGTAATCTGATTTACTTACTATGTGAACCAATTTTATATTAACTTTTGAGGATGCATTTAATAAGTAAAGCAATTTTGGTAGACAGTATAAAGTTGATGCTATTGCCATGTTATGAGTAAGTTATTCTAAATAGCTACATTTGAGAATAAAGGAAAAAGAAGGTAAACAAAAAATTTTATCATGTAATTATTCAAGACTTCATACTTGAATATGCAAAAACTATAACTTCTTTTCAAATTTCTGTAGGATTATGATTTAAAACTAAAAAGTTGCCAGAATTGCATAAAGAGAATGGAAGCACTAATGTTTTTATGAAAAGTCATAGAACCTAAAACATCATTAGCAAGCCCAGATGGTTTTATTGGCTGCTGAACAAAAGTAATTTTACACTTTCCTATGGGCCATGTTTCTTCTAAATAAGTACATATCAAAAGAAAATACAACTTCAATGAATGCAGAGAAGACACCTTGCTTTTAAAAAATAAAATTGACTCATGGTGAAGACAATGTCACTCAACACATTTTAATTGTATATTACCTATGAAGAAAAATTCCCTAGTCTATTCAGCATAAGAACAAACTTCTGTGAGATATTTTCATGACATTCATCTCATAAATGTGAACTTTTCTCAATATCTGCAAAGTAAATATACATGTTGAATATATCAGTAGAAATTTGAAATACATAAGCACCTGGTTATAAAGCAACAATGATAAAACTCAGTCCTATAAAAAATTCAATCAAATTGAAGGAAAAAATATTGGAAGGCAACTGGCCACACAGAGTTCACTTTACTTGTTACTTGAGGACCACGTCTTGGTTGTTAAATAGCTGAAGCCCTATATTCGTCTCATCCTGTGGTTCTCAGTTAATGGACACCCCTGTTACACACACACACAGAGTCACAAACTTTCCTTATAAAAATACCAAATCCCAATAAATAGTTTTGATGTTTTGAGTAGCCGTCCCTTCCATCATTTCTTCCTCATTCTAACAAAGAACTAGAGAAGTAAAAACCCTCTACAGTGCCATTTCTTTCTATACCTGCCTGCCTTGTAGTCTATTAATGAAGCATCTCAAGAATTTGTAAGATAATTCAGCCCTGAAGGCCCCTCAACTGGCACCTGCTTGTAAAATGATTAGAGCCTCTCCAGAGTGAGCCTTCACCTCACCCACATGCTGCTGTCAATGCAAGCACAGAAGAAAGGACTATTTGTGGCTGATTTTTTCATATTCATTTAAGAAGCATAGAATCATTTCTTGAAATAACATTTGTTTTCAATATAATAAAACACTATTTCAGAGGGTTATTTCATTAACTCTTTCCCATTGCGAATCATAGTGGATATAGACAATAGAGTATACCTAAATACAAATGGCATATTTGTCTGAGACACAATACAGAAGGCAGTGCAATTCATCAATTACTCACAATGATACTCTTTGCCTTGCGTGCTTTTTGGTTAGATTCAAATTATGCATCTGAGATGTCAAAAAGAACAATGAGAAAGAATAATTTTTATGTAATCCTCAGTGGACTAATTTCTTGCTAAGTTGGGGCTTCATTTCCAGATAGGTTTTCTGATAAGTGGTGATCTTTCTCTGAAGGATCTTCCTGTTCGCACGGTCTTCAAAGTTGTGACATTTTTATGTAGCAGTTTTAATGCATCATTAACTTCACCAGCACACAATTTCCTCAGGAAATCCCTTTGGAAGCCCTAATTCTTAGAATGTTCTTATTAAGGTGAAAAAAAAAGTTGACTTGCCCAAGCCCCATGTACCAAGGATCACTGTTGTGGTTGTACAGGAGATGGCTACAGGGATTTTGCTAACTGTTGTTACTACTACAACTGCATGTAGCTCCCCTCATTCCAGGAGCTATATCACAATTTCTGGAGATCACAGAGTTCCAACCATAGGCCATTACCCAGTGTTAGTGTCATCTGGGTCCTACTGCATGGGCTGGGACCTCTGTGACTTCTGGAGGACAGCCTGTGAGGAGATGTGAGCCCCTCCTAGCTTCAAATGTCCCAATGCCCTGAACCAAGGACATGGACTCAGCCACCTGGGTACTCAAAGCTCCATTCAGAGACCAGGAAACAGTTCAGGAACAGATACCCACCTTCCCAGAGCGTCCTCAGTAAGGCCTGGGATGGGAACACATTTTTCAGATAAAGACAATAACGAACATGAGCACAGAGACGCCTTCACGGCTTACTGTCAACCACAATGACATCGAGTATGTTAAGACCCCAAGACATAAGTTCTTTTAATAAAAACTAAATGAGTTCTTTTCAGCTTCTCCCAGCTGCCTTCTGAGGCCAATGGGAATAGGCTTACTGTCACAGTCAAGAAAATGTAATAATATGAATTGGAAGAAATCCCAGGCACAAGGAAGGAAGCGCATCCTGGTGAAGGTAGCACAGTCTGTGACTGGGGACAGGAATGTCGATCTCTTCTGCCATCCCCGAGTTCTGTGCACAAGGGGCAGCCATGAAAAAGCCTAGCTCTTGATCACCTCTGGAGCTTTGCTCATGCTGTTCCCTGTGCCTAAAACATCATTTTTTCTGTTTTTGGCATTTATAGGCCTGGCTCCTCCTAATACATCAGAGTTTACCATCAATGTTAGTTCTTCAGAAAGGCCTTTCCTCATAGCCCCATCGAAGCAGATTTTCTCTCCCACTGCCTGTCATGGCAGACCCATCCTTGTCCTTCACAGATGCCACCACATCCTCTGCTTGTCTGACTTACAATCTGCTTCTCCACTGGGCTGAATGCCCATGGAGGCAGGGACTGTGTCTTAGGGTCATCAGAAAAATGACTACCACCTAGTAGATGTCCAAAAATGAATGCATGTGTGCTGGGCTAGCACTGCCCAATAGAACTTTCTGGAATAATGGAAATGTTCTATATTATACACTGTTCAATATGGTAACCACTGAGCCCTTGAAATGGAGCTAGTGTTAATGAAGAACTAAATTTAGATTAAATGTCTATTAATTAAAAGCTACATAACCACGTGTAGCCACTGGCTCCATACTAGAATGCATATTCAAAGAGGAGGAACTATTCTGAGCCTGAGTTTCATATTTTTGTGGCTACTCAGGCCTATGCAGCCTGGAAATTACTATAATTACTCTTAACAGTACTTTCCCTGGGTACAGGATATAGCATGTTATGAGATCAAATAATTTTGACCTTATTGCCAATAAAACAAGTTAATATTTTTCTACTCCATTATATTGATCATTTGTACATGCCCCCAAAATTCAAATATCTTAAAACGGAAGTAAACAGGCTGGAACTTACTCTGTATCCCATGTATCTGTTTAATCAAAATTTGAAAATGCCAGAATGCACATCTCCTCATTGAATGAATAGGCCATGGCATTTGAGGGGAGAAACTACGCCCACTAGTTACATGGTATATTTATCTCCAGGACCGAGCATGGTGCTGCCATAGAAGAGGCACTGACCAGATAGTTCCTGAATTCATAAGTAAATAGCGTAAAGGCATTCTGTTCGCTTTCTTGGGTTTACTTACTTTTCTGATTTTCTTTTCCTAGTTACTGTATTTATCTTCTCAACCGAAAAGTAAAAGTGCATAGATAGGCTTGACGCCTGTACCTCAGTAATTAGGGCACCAGCCACATACACTGAGGCTGGCCCATAAAACAATGGCAAGTACACATTGTGGTGGGCACCTGTAGTTCCACCTACTCAGGAGGCTGAGGCAAGAGAATCATTTAAGCCCAAGAGTTTGCGGTTCCTGTGAGCTGTGACACCACAGGCACTCTACTGAAAGCAACATAGTGAGACTCTCTCAAAAAAAGTATGTAGATGGGGAAAGGCAGTTGGTGGGATAAAACGACTTTTATTTCCCCACATATACTCAAGTTGCCCAGATAGAGGGGCTCACCAGTGGCTCATTTTCACCAGAACAGCCTCGGGCCCAGGTGAGCTCAGATTCCCAACCAAGTCCAAGCACCACAGGGGGCTGGCAGGAGAGCACAGTCAGCTGTCACTGGCCTCCACTGACCTGAGGGACTTTTACCCAGATGCCAACAGACACAGCCAACTGGTTAACCCCCAAAGTCTTGACCTCAAAATAACAGTACCATGGGAAAGTAGAGGAAGAAAAAAATAGAACACAATGTAATTAGCAAATAAGAAACCAAGCAGTCTTTGCAAGCCTGATCTGAATTCAGTCTCATGTGAGTTTTGCAGTTCTCTCTTTCTCTCACAAAACCCAGGCCCCCCACCTCCTCTTGTTTCTTCAGCAGAGATGCACATGCATTGCTCGTTCCCTTGTGCTCCTGTCTCACAAGTGGACCCAGATACAGTGTGTCCTAACTTGAACCTGGCAGCCCCAGCAAATAATTAGAGAATTAACTATCACCCTTTGCTTTCTTAATCTTTTCCTCCCACCTTCTTTTCTCCCTCCTTTTACCACCCCACCTCTCCAGACAGTGAATTACAGACAGAATTTCCTGGTTTTAACCTTGTTAGAAAACTAGTTTCATCACCTCAATATCGACAGCAACTGTAGCTGGATTGCCCCAGGCCAGGAATCCTTTGTCTGAAACAAACAAACAAAAAGTTCCTCCCCCCATGTTCCCGTGAAGACCACCGCAGGCCTCTCAACTGACAATCTAACCCATAGGCACTTACATCACAAGTTTTGTTTGTTTTTATAATTCATAGCAAAAGGCAAAAAGTACCTAATTTGTTAGAGATGACATTTCTGTTAATGCTCTTGTATTAAAACTGCATATCCATATTTTAATTTCAACATCATATCATATCATGGTACTTAATAAGAGAGAGCTATCAAGAACCATTACCAAAAAGACTCTGTGGAACTTTACTCAATTAAGTTGTATATTGTGAATGTTTCCAAATAGTTTCAGTAATTTTATGATGGCTGGATGAATGGATAGAAAAAAAGGAAGGAAGAAAAGAAGGGAGGGAAGGAGGAAAGGAGTAAAGGAGGAGTGAGAAAGGGAAGGAGAAAGAGAGTGAGGTTGGGAAAAGGAACACATGGACTCTCAGAACAGGAATTGCAAAAAAAGAGAGAATAATATTTGTATTCTTCATTTTTCAATTTCTCATCCATTCCATTATGCACTGCAGAGAGCACCGTTTTTTCTTTAAATGGGCCTCATGTTAAACCTCATATTCTACTGGACCAGATATTATTATGCACCCACCAACTCAAAAACCTGCTCTTCCTGAGAATCGTGTTTGGGAAAATAGATCTTAACACGGAGACTTCCTTTGTGCTAAATAACTTCCACAAAGCATGAAGCAAGGTTTAATCCAACCTTTCCGGTAGTCATGCCTGGTGTCACAGCATATGTGACAGTATCCAGGAATATACTCATTTCAAATGTGACAAGACAGTCTTGAACATCATATACAGAAATTCTTTACCTGTTTTTATAGTTAATCATAAATAGGAAAAAGAGATTAAACTTGAAAGCTTTCAGCCGTACTTTAGGCACTCATTTTATGGAAAGTAGCAGGTGTATAAAACATACATCTTTGTACCCTGATTTTAGAAAAAACAATGAGTGCATCATAGAGCATACAGCATTCAACAGTTTGCCCTTCACATGGTAAGGACCTTCTCTAAGGCTATGGACATCACCTTCTCTTAGACTTGGTTTGAAGTGGATAACAAGCATTCACAAATCCTCCAGAGCTTTTTGGTTAAAAAGGAGAGAACAATTCTTTGCAAGGCAGAAGGTGGTTTTTCACTCTTCCCAATTCTCTGACCCAGCAAAAATTACTGTCAACTGTCTGCCCAGTTGAGGGATATCGATTCTCCCGTTGCCATGGCAACACATTAGTTGTCAGGTCTGTGTGACTCTTATTCTCATTGCCCAATCTTTCCCTCCTAGCTTTTGGATTTTGAAACTTTCTAAGCCTTAATTTGATGGGACCTGCACATTTTATTTTTATACTAAGTAGCTACCCAAAACGAATTCATCTGAAGAACACATAGCAGAGGTAAAAAAAATCAGTGTGCTGTTGGGACAACCAGACATGACAAAGAGCAAGAGAAAAGTGGGGAGGAGACTGCTTGCTGCTCCTCCAATATTGGGGAAAATCAAAACAGTTTTTGCCATCTGTCACATAGCACAGTGTGAAAATTACAGAGCTGTTCGTTTCGACATTTGAGGAACATTCTGCCACAGTGATTAGATCACAGTAATATTACCTACTCACTAAAGGTTTGGATCGATGCACTTTAATATTTTTCTTCTCAGAGAATCTCTGTCTTATTTTTCAGTGTGAATGTCTGCAGAGAAATTCACTTAGAGAAAAACATTTCAACCAGATGAAATAGGATGGGACTTAAAATGTAGCTGATGACTTACTTAAATTAAGAGTTCATTTAACAAGGTGGGGGCATCATGAAGGATTACTGTCCAGAAAACAGCAGCAGCTCTCAAAGTGTGTTACATGTAAACTTGGCAGGGTGTGTGGGATCATAGAGGGGTGTAATGAGCCTCTCAGGGATACTGATAGGTCACAACTATTGTCATGATAAACCACCCAAATTACAAGTCTTTACCCTTATACTGCTGATGCAAAAGTCACATGGTAAAACTGCTTAATGGCTTAGGACCAATGTGGGGGTGGGGGTGGTGATTGAGAGAGGAAAGAAGAACAGGAACAAAGGGGAGAAAGAGGAGGCTGCATTTAAGAATGTCCTTGATGAGGAAGTTACAAAAACAACCTTTATTAAATTTGGGCCCTTGAGTACAAGTCTCTAAAAATTCTGTGTGACAAAATAAGTTGCGTAAAACCCTTCTGTTGTGTTCTGAAATAGGGTGGCTACCTTAAGGAAAGCACTGTGCAATTGAGTGGAGAGCTGAACTAACCACTTTTTTAATGAAACAGCTTTTATTTGATAATGGAACTGTCCAAGGCACTAAAACCACAAATCAAGGCCCAAGTACAGAGGGAAATATGTTTTTAAATATCCATTTGACTCCCTTGGAAACAACTGAACAATTGTTTCATGACCAAGTCCTAAACACTTATCCCAAAGAATAGAGAACTAAATTCCAGAGCAAAGGAAAGACAGTCTGTGTTTAATCCTAAGACATAGTTTTATTTCCTTGGGTAAGACATATACCACTTTCCTTTTCATCTTACAAGATTTCTGCTTAATAAGTCATTCCATCCTATCTTAACAAGAGACATTTCACCCTGCATTAACATTGGCAAGATGATTTGGAATCACCAGAGAATCTATAACACCAAATAGTCTTTGTCAAGACAGAAGGCAGGATGAAATGTTTTACCTTTTAATGAACACTAGTCCCAATATCTATGATAAAAGAGTAACATTCTGCTGCCTATGTTATTTGAATAAAAATCACTACAGCATGACTAATGGTAGACTGGTAATGGTAATATGATTCCACGTTTCCAGCAGAGATTGGTATCCTCTACCAATGGAACCATTTCAGGCCATCAGATTAAAAACCAGATTCCACTATCAGGGAAATTTTAAGAGGTAATACATCTTGCAACACTTAGAAGTCAGTGATTCAAAAGCATAAAAATCTTACTCTGTAAACAGAACATTTATCATCCTGGGAATGAGTGAAACCAAATAAAAAAATAAGAACTGTGCTTCCCATGTGTGTTTTTCAGAATAAATAATATAGTAAGCACTCGTCACTGTGGATTATTTTTATAGCCAACATCATCCAACCTTGGGAGGACTAGGTTCTCAGTTTCCCCATTAGTGAATGTAAAGAAACATTATTTGTCATTTACCTGAATCAAAGGCCATCCAAGAAACTTGACATTAGAATTTCCATCATGTCTTACAAAACTTACAAAACTAGAAACTTACAAAACTAGAAAATGTAATAGAATGATTATTACAATCTGACCTGGCACCCTTCTATACTTCCCAACTTACCGGGTGTCCCAAAAGTCACCCATGAAGGCATCACCATGCACAAAGAAAATGGGAAATTGTAGCTAAATGTATCTTTATTTACAAAATATTCATTACAATATTTTACAAAGAGGTGGCCAACATGTAAAGAATATTTTGCATTTTGTAAAGTTTTTTTTTTTGTGGCCCGGGCTGGGTTTGAACTTGCCACCTCCAGCACATGGGGCCAGCACCTTGCCCTTCTGAGCCACAGGCACCGTCCCATTTTGTAAAGTTTTGTAATGAATATTTTGTAAATACAGGTACATTTAGCTATGATTTCCAATTTTCCTTGTGCATAATGACTTTATGGGTGACCTTTGGGATGTCTTGTAAATTATCTCTTCACTTCTGAAATAACAGCAGCTTTAGGAAAAAGGATGAGACCCATCTCAGGGTGGGCAAGGGATCTGAAAAGAAACTTCTCTAAAGAAGATCGGCGCACCGCCTACAAATATATGAAAAAGTACTCACCATCCTTAATCATCAGAGAAGTGCAAATCAAAACTACTTTGAGATATCATCTAACTGCAGTGGGATTATCCTATATCACAAAATCCCAGAACCAGAGATGCTGATGTGGATGTGGCAAAAAGGGACTAATCCTACACTGCTGGTGAGAATGTAAACTAATATGTTCCTTTTGGAAAGACATCTGGAGAACACTTAGAGAACTAAAAATAGACCTGCTGTTTGACCCTGCAATTCCTTTATTAGGTATATTCCCAGATGACCAAAAATCAAATTACAATAAAGATATTTGTATCAGAATGTTTATTGCAAACCAATTCATAATTGCCAGGTCGTGGAAAAAGCCCAAGTGCCCATCAATCCATGAATGGATCAACAAACAGTGGTATATGTACACTATGGAATACTATGCAGCCATTAAGAAGGATGGAGACTTTATGTCCTTCATGTTCACATGGATGGAGCTGGAAAATGTTCTTCTTAGCAAAGTAGCAAAAGAATGAAAGAAAAAGTATCCAATGTACACACCACTATTATGAAACTTTTATATGAAAGCTATAATCTAACAACAGCCTAAGAATACAGGGAGGGGGGCGGGAGAGAGGAGGGGGAATGGGTGGAGGGAGGGGAATTGGAGGGATAACTTCTGAGGTTTATCTTATAAGGGTACAAGTGACTCTTTTTAAGAGTAGAATGTGAACGTTTAAAAATAATAACTAAGAAAAATGACATGAGGGTTATATTAATCAGTTTGATGGAAATGTTTTGGATTGTGTGTGAAAACCCCACACTGTACCCCAGAAGTGCATAGTTACCATTCAATTAAAAAAAGAGGAAAAGGGATGAGAGAGGCCACATAGTAGACTCAAGAAGTTGGCCTCTGGACCTCACTTTTATGTAGGCTCCTTTTCTCTTTCACAAGCTACAAAAACAGTGATCCTTGCTTTATTATGGCAGTGTCGTATTGCCTTTTTTTATAATACAAACTCATTTTATTGTTTAAAATTAAGGTTTTCACATTTCTCAGTTTATTAAGATTAAAAATAATGAAAGCAACCACAAAAATCTCTGAAGAACCTTATCTCAGACCCTTTACCACCATATGTTAAATCTTTACTCTCATTATTCCCCTCTTTCCCCAAGAAAGAGCCAAGTGACCTGACCAAATGTTATAAGAAGAAACTCTATAAATAACATGAAGTCTTT
>CAUYQV010063392.1:0-11089 GCA_963574575.1 Galagoides demidoff
TACATACACAAGCTGGCAGGTTCGAATCCAGCCTGGACCTGCCAAACAACAACGACAACTACAACCGAAAACTAGCCGGGCATTGTAGCCGGCGCCTGTAGTCCTAGCTACTTGAGGGACTGAGGCAAGAGAATCACTTAAGCCCAAGAGTTTGAGGTTGCTGTGAGCTGTGACATCACAGCACTTTACCAAGGGCGACATAGTGAGACTCTTGTCTCAAAAAAAAAAAACAAAAAACATTGCCTTTTATGACTATACAGCATTCTATATTTGGCTATCCCATAGCTTATTCATACATTCCTTCTGGTTCTTTGGTTATCTTGTATTGATGCTGCCTTAGACCATGTTCTCATATGTAGAAGCAATCCAGAATCTCATTCTTATCTTCTTGGGAGTCACTTGTTTTTAGAGTGATTAGGTGGCCTGTGCTTTCATGTGGAAATACCCTGCTTTCATTTAATATAAGGCAAGGAGAGAGGATTTTCCCCCTCTTCTTCTTTCTCTTTTTCTTCCTCTTCTGTCTTCCTCATTGTCTTTGAGCTCAGCTGGGAACCTGGACCTCAGAGCTGTGCCTCACTGTGGGCCCTAGCTGCCTCCGTGGAGTTCTCTCACCATGCTAAGTTTCAGTTTCCTCATCTTTACATAAGAAAATTACTCATGAGCTTACTCGTCCTTCCGAGAATGTCAGGTTCCTTATCGGTAAAACTTGGGAACGAAGTGCTCTGCAGAGTTATGTTATGGCCAGATGATGTCTGGTTATGTAGGAGAGTGTGCATCTTGTGCCTTCTCCCTGCTAGGGTGGTCCTTGCCTCGCTAAGCTAATCTTTGTTTTAGCAGTGTGTTATCATATAGGGTAGAAAGGAAATAGAGAAGGCAAACTGGGAAATCCAGTCTCTAACTTTAATCATCTCTTCTCCAAAGCCAAGATAATCCAAGCCTTCTGCCCACATAAGCATAGCATCCTTTCCTGCCTTGCCTCTTCCCATGACCTTGTTTTGCTTTTGATGTTCATTTTGAGAGCGGAGAGAAGAAAAATGCATTTTCTTTTGCTGCTCTCTGAGTCAGTGGCCTTTCTGGGCCTTTGAGTTCATAGGCAAGGAAAATTGCAGAGACTACCTGACCCTTCTTTCAAGGACTCTTAAAAAACAAAAGGGAAAAAACAATATTGCTTTATTTAGATTTAGGAGCACTACCAGTCCATTCAGTTCAATTTAGTAATATTGTTTGATTGTGTATAATTGCTCAGTATTCAAGTTGGCACTATAAAAGGGCTACAGAGCAAGCTTTAAACATGATTCAAGATCTTAGATTTCTTACATCTCAGCTGAATAGACAGGCCAGAGACTTCTGAAGTAGGTTACAACTTAACATGGCAACTTAATGAGTGGTACAGATAATTGGTTGTCTAAATAGGAGCTTGGAAAAGGAATAGATTCATTAGAGGAGAGTCAGGAAAGCATCATAGAGTTGAAAGAATTAGGCTGATGTTCTTTTAATTACCTGCTGTCAGGGAACTCAATTATTCTTATGGCAATATCTTTTAAATGTTTCCATATTATCTGATACCAACTTCTTCTCCTGCCTCTTTGTCCCCACTAGAGATGCCAGTCATGAGTCTGACAGCACAGAGGCTTCTGTTTGGCCAGCAATGGGAGAAATACATGGAAATAGCTTGAACCCTGAGTACGGAAGGCTTTGGATGGCAGCTAGAGGAGTTCAAACTACAGGTCAAAGAGAGCTGCTATTCACCATCTTAGGCAGGGCAATGAAATCTTGAAAACCATTATTTCCAGTGGCATTGGGGCCAGTATTTGGTGTGGTTTGGGGTAGAAGAAACTATTCGGGAGCTGCTGTCATAATTCAGAGTGATAATGGAAACTGGAACAAGGAGATTCACTGAGAGACAAAGCAAAGGCATTATGGACAGGACCCAGTGACCGATGTGAGGTGGGAGGACGTAAACACCAGAGAAAGGAGTCAAAATTCACTTATTCAACATAGTAATGCAACAGATGTTTCTAGTGTGCCTTCTGTGTTCCAGGCACCGCACTAGTCACTGGAAAACAGCAAATAACAAAGAGTTTTGTTTTTTGGCTTTTTTTTTTTTTTTGAGACAGCCTCTTTGTTGCCCCTGGTAGAGTGCTGTGCAGTCATAGCTCACAGCAACCTCAGACTCTTGGGCTCAAGCAATTCTCTTGCCTCAGCCTCCTGAGTAGCTAGGAGTACTGGCACCTGCCACAACACCTGGCTATTTTTAGAGACGGGGTCTCGCTCTAGTTCAGGTTGGTTTTGAATTTGTGTGGGCAATTCACCCACCTCAGCCTCCCAGAGTTCTAGGATCATAGGTGTGAACCACTGTGTTGTTCCAGGTTGTTGCCAGCCTCTGTGCAGTTGCCTGGCAACAAAAAGTTGTTGCCTACATGGAGCTGATATTCTATTAGGAGGAATGGACAATGCATAAATGAATTAATAAATATAAATATATATCAGATGATGATTAAATAGAACAGAGTAGACAGGATGGGATGGTAGGGATATTGTTATTTTATACAGGGTGATCACAGAAGGTCTCACTGATGAGATAGCATTTTAATTGATTCTTGGAGGAAATGAAGGATTTTGCTGTTAGCTTTCCTGTGAGGAAAGGATTTCAGGCAGAAAAAACAGTGTATGTATAAAGCCATGAGATGGGAACATGAGTAAAGAAGCCTTGTGCAGGGGAGGCAGGAAGAAACGTGGTAGGAACCTTGAAGGCTATGTTAACCAGTTTGGTGAAAATATTTCAAACCATATATAAAACCAGTACATTGTACCCCATGATTGCATTAATGTACACAGCTATGATTTAATAATAATAATAATAATAAAAGAAAAGAAGTGGTAGGAGATGTGGTTTGGGGCAGGGGACAGACTGCATCAGGAAGGGCCTTGGAAGCCAGTGGAGAGCCGTGGGAGTATTTGGAGAAGGATGGTACAGTCTGGCTCCTGTTTAAATAGGATTGTTCTGGGTTCTGTGTTAATTAAGAGAAGATTAAAGGAGGAACAAGATGGAAGCAGGAAGGGAAGAGCAGTCAAGGAGACTTTTTTGTGTATACATAATGCAGGCAGGAGGTGATATTATATTGAAACAGGGTGGTGGTGGCTTTGGAGGTGGTGAGAAGTGGTCAAATTCTGAGATGTATTTTAAAGTGGAGCCAATAGGATTTGATGCTAGATTCAGTGTGGCACATAAGAAAAAGAACAGTCAAAGATGACTCCAAGCATTGTGACCCAGGCCATTGGAAGTTGGAATTGTCATTTACTAAGTGAAGTGTACGAAAGAACCACTGATTCTAGCCCACCCCGGTAATTTAGTGAAGAATCTGAGAGCCAATGAGAAGCGACTTCCCTTAGTTCACCCAGTTAGATAGTAGTAGAGATGTGACCAAGACCTATCAGGTCTTCTAACTTTTATCCACTGCTCTCTCCAGGATACACCACACTTCCTGAGGTCAGGTACAGACATGATAAAGGGGAGCTTTAGTGAGCCTAAGAGCTGGAAGGGAGATTGAAAATAACTACATAAAACTGACAGTTGAAGCCTTGAAAGTGAGTATTCAGTGTCAAGGGCAATTGAGACCTAGAGAGAGGACACGGAAGAGCTAGCGAAGAGGAAAGGCAGAAAAAAATCAGCATGTGTCTAAAGCCATGAGGAATTAAAATGGACAAAAGGAGAATGAGAATAATAAGGCTCATAGCAAGCTCTTCAATGCGAAGACTCAGTGATGGGTACGGTGAAGGGGTTAGGAAGAATGGGATCCGAACAAACGTCATTAGATTTGGATTTTGGAAGCTTGGAAAACTGTGCTGCCCTCAACACAACCTCATCTATGATTTGCAGCACTGTCCTTGCCTTTTCAGCTAATCATGAGAAGGAATACAATAATGTAAGCCTGAGACAGGGAGGTAAAAGTAAATTCCCTTCCAATGATAGCATTATCTTCTTGTGAATCTTACACAAGAATTTGACCTTCTCAGACTCTAGTGTGCTTACCTCTTAACTGTAGGAGAAGCACATTTCTTGCCCACTTTGCCTCCTGGAGATCACGTGAGGGTAACAATGACAAAGGACATGACACTGCTTTGGAAGAGAAATGTTAAAAAATCAAGATAACTTTTTCTACTTGACCTTAAGTTTTTAGCTAAAAAAAGAACTTGATGGCTCGGCACCTGTGGCTCAAGCAGCTAAGGCGCCAGCCACATACACCTAAGGTGGCGGGTTCGAAGCCCGGGCCTGCCAAACAACAATGACGGCTGCAACCAAAAAAATAGCCAGGCGTTGTGGCGGGTGCCTGTGGTTCCAGCTACTTGGGAGGCTGAGACAGTAGACTTGCTTGAGCCCAGGAGTTGGAGGTTGCTGTGAGCTGTGATGCCACGGCACTCTACCCAGGGAGACAGCTTGAGGCTCTGTCTCAAAAAAAAAAAAAAGAACTTGATATACTCATAAAAAACTTTACATTAGAGAGACATTAAATGCAAAATGCACTGACCAGTAAAATAGATATTGTTCTTTGCTTGTAGTCCCAGCTACTCGGGAGGCTGAGGCAAGAGAATTGCCTAAACCCAAGAGCTGGAGGTTGCTGTGAGCTGTGAGACTATGGCACTCTACGGAGGGTGACCAAGTGAGACTCTGTCTTTAAAGACAATAACAACAACAAAAAAGAAAAAATAAAAACAAAGATATTGTTCTGGGCAGCACCCATGGCTCAAGGAGTAGGGCACCAGCCCCATATATTGTGGGTGGTGGGTTCAAGCCTGGCCCCAGCCAAAAACTGCAAACAAAAAAGATATTATTCTTTGAAATAACATGAAATATTGCTTCATATCTATGTCCAATAGACTCCCATAAAATCCTGCCTGGGCCTTTAATTTAATTTAATGTTGTATTCATTGTTACCTAACCACACAAGTACTCCAGTCCTTCAGGCCATACAGGTCTTTCAAGCAGTGATAGATCAGGCTTGGTCCTTCTGCTGAAACACTGGATGAGGTTTGCTCTGCAGAGTTGTGAGCAGGTTGTCTGTCTCAGAGCTGCAGGCTGAAGCCCCAGTGGAGTCTAATTCCGTCCTTCCAATCCCCTTCACATAACAGCAAAAGGAGAGTGGGAATGGAAATTAATTGTACCTGCTGGCATTATTAAAGTTATCAGTGCATTTCCCCTCTTGGGCCAGGAAGTAATCAGAGCAGATGATTTCTGACATATCCATGGGCTTCCTCCCCAGGTTAGATGTGAGGATGTGTGATCTAAGCTTGTTGCCTCTGGCCTGATACCACATAGCTCAGGGCTATATAGCCTGCCCCAGCCTCCCACCAGCTTTGGAGGAAAGCCAGGCTCCTGCTGTCTCTGGATCAGAGATCTCTTAGGTGGAAAAATCAGCCCTTCTCACTCAAGATTAGTGTATTCTGGCTGCCCATTTCTCACAAGATAGAACTTGTATCCTGGCTAGGTTAGCCCTTAGAAGTTACACCTTGTTCAGATTCAACATGACTGAAATGAGGAATGAGGTGTTACTCCCCGGTGGTTCAGTTCATTTTGACATGTGTTTATTAAATACTTTCTTCAACATTACAACCAGGCCCCAGACCACAGGTGGAGAACCTTTTCACTTTAGAAGTCTCCATTAATTTAGCTATAATCAAATAAGACCATATTCAAAAAATTTCAATTAGATATACTTAAAAATGTATATTAGTTTGTAAAAATCTAACTACTATGTACTTAATAATTTCAAAAACTATTAATTTTAAGGTAATTTTGAAGGTAATTAGCCTTTTAATGACTGTTATTTCCGCTTTTTGTTGGAAAGCATTTGAATATTTGGTTGCAACATGAAGGTCACAGTTTCAGTTGATTCTCTAGATGGGGGTCAATCATTTGTCACCATAAGTGCATCTTTATTTAGGTTAAGTAGGAGAATGTACATTTGGAGCAATAAGTGGTTGAAAAAACAAGGAAGTATTTTTCACGCATGTCACCAAATGTGTGAGCATTCTACTGCATTTTACATATAAATACAGTAGTAAGACTGTCTCAAATAAATAAAATAAATACATATACTTATGTATATATACATATACACAGTAAGGGCATCAGAAGACTCTGTCTCAAATAAATAAACACATATATTTATGCCCTGGGTAGAATGCTGTGGCATCATAACTCACAGCAACCTCAAATTCCTGGCCTCAAACAATTCTCTTGCCCAAGCTTCCAAAGTAGCTAGGACTACAGGCATCTACCACAATACCAGGCTAATTTTCTATTTTTAGTAGAGATGAGGTATCCCTCTTGCTCAGGCTGGTCTCAACCTCCTGAGCTCAAGCAATCCACCCACCTTGGTCTCCAAGAGTGGGCTAGGATTATAGGCACAAGACACTGTGTCCATCCTCATTTTTCCATATTTCAATTGGATTTTTCTGAACATCAGACAATGACCTTGAAATGTCATCTACTCAGAGCTCAGTCAATTCCATCTGTGAATCTTTAGGTGTCTTGGTGGTATCAACTAAGTGAGGCTGAAATGCTAATTTGAAAGTGCTATCATGATTCTCAAAGTCAGTGAACTTTTTATTGTATTTTCCAATTAGTAGGTCTATAGCAGCTGTCTATTCTTCAGATGTTTCACATATATTGTGAATGAGCTTTGCTGACTGGGGAAAATATTCATCCCAAATTCTGTTTTGAAGAAGTGTTTTGAAAAAGCTTTTTTTTGACATGCTTTGATTTTTTTGGGGGGGGCACATATCAGATATAGACTTAGTTTTACCTTGCTAAGAAATATTCACGTCGTTTTGATTTGACATGCTTTTCCATAGAAATGCTTCATTCCTGGAGAAATCTTCTTTCAGTAGTTCACATTGCTGATTTTATTCTTTGTAAAATTTAACTATCCGTTCTTGCAGAGATAAAATTTTGGCTAACACCTGTCCCTGTGATAATCAACACACTTTAGAATGATACAATGAATCCACACTAAATTCAACTTTACCATGTTAGGAAACTGAAGATGCCATGTTGCATTTGCACAAATATAGTTAACAATACTTATAACTTGTTGCAAAGTGTCACTTGAAAAAGTACCTTTAGCAAGAAGATTTTGCAGATACAATGAAAAGAAATGAAAGCATCTGGATCTGTTAATACTTTTAAAAATCTGTGCAATAAACCCTTTATGTTTTCCCAGCATGGAAGGCACACTGTCTATACATACGCTCACTAAATTTACTAAAATAGTCCAACTTCATGACGTTTATCTTGGAAGTTGTTGGAGATTATCCATTTTCCTGTGGTCTTTTTTTTTTTTTTTGCAGTTTTTGGCCGGGGCTGGGTTTGAACCCGCCACCTCCGGCATATGGGGCCGGCGCCCCACTCCTTTGAGCCACAGGCGCTGCCCTTTCCTGTGGTCTTTTTGCCAGAGTACCCCCCAAAGAGTAACACTTTGTAGCAAAGAAAATCTTCTATTATGACCTGAAGTTTTAATATGAAGCTTGTGCCGAGTCAATGTATCAGCTGATTCACCCAAAGCCATTGAATAATATAGTATAAACTTTCTTTTTGAAGTATTGGGAGAAGTTGTTCAATTAAGCTAAAGGCTAATTCATGCTGCTGGTCAGTTACGGTTGTCCCTGAAAGAGGCAGTTGTTTGTACTTTGAAACATTATCAGGGTCGGAGCATCCTACAACTTCAACAATGCATTCTTTCACAATTTATACATCACTGAATGGCTTCCCTTTCCCCCTAAGTATACAAGCTACTTTATAAGTTGCTGCAGCGGCATTATTTCCAGGTCTTATTGCAGCTTGAAAGAATTGTCTTTGCTTTTGCTTTTCATCTTTTAATTTCTTCAATACAATCTTTTGTGCCTCTCCCTCTAATTTAAAATATTTGTGGTCATATACCCCTACATTGTTCCCAATAGGTGAGAGCTTACCACACTGCTTCTTGAATTTAAATGTTTTTCTCTCATGTGGGCATGTATTTCCTTATCGCTAGTTTCATGTTAATATTGAGTACATTGGATGCTTGCTTTTACATTCTTGGGATACTTTACTTAGGAGGATGTTGTCCAAATCCTTCCAAGTAAATACAGAAGTCTCCATCTTTCTTTATGGCTGACTAGCATTCCATGTTATACATAAACCCCAGTTGACCCATTCATGGGTTGATGGGCACTTGAGTTGTTTCTATATCATTGCGATTGTGAATTGAGCTACTGTAAACATTTGAGTGCAAAATCCTTATGGTAAAGTGATTTTTCCCCCCCTTTGGGTAGATACCGAGTAATGGGATTGTAAGAACAAATGGAAGTTCTATTTTTAGTTATTTCAGGATTCTCCATACTTTCAAAAAAGGCCATGTTAGTTTGCAATCCCGCAAACAATGTGTTAAGTGTTCCTTTCTCTCCTCATTCACATCAGCATCAGCAGTTTTGTGATACGGGCTCTTCTTGCTGGTGTTAGGTAATATCTCAAGGTGGTTTTGATTTGCATTTCTTTGAGTCATGAGCATTTTTTAGTGTTTGTTAGCCATTTGTCTGTCTATTCTGTTCCTGTCTCTGGCCCGGTGATAAATGGGAGGTTGTTTGCTATTTTCTTGTTTATTAGTTTGAGTTCTCTGTAGAGTCTGGTTATTCGGCCTTTGTCAGATTCATAACATGCAAACAGTTTCTCCCATTCTGAAGGTTGTCTGTTTGCTGTACTTACTGTGCCCTTTGCTATGCAGAAGCTTCTTAGCTTGATCAGGTCTCATTTATTTATTTTTGTGTTGCTGCAGTTGCCAGTGGAGGGCTCAACTGCAACTTAGACTTTACCTAATGAATGCAAGCAATGTAACCTCATTGTATGTACCCTTATATTAAACTGAAAAAAAATTCCTAAAAAAGTAGATAACAATAAAATATTTGTGATCCTGATGAATGTTATAATGCTGATGAGCACTGAATTTCTTTAATGTTGATATTGCAGTATCACAAAGCAAGCACATCATCATATCTTTAACAGAAATGAGATAACACTGTAATTCCCAGTCCTCATTAGGAAAAGTCTGCGTTCTTTCTTTAGCATTCTCTTGGTCTTCTTTGACATGAAGGGCTGTTAAGCAGACAGAATTAAAAACCTACTGTCGAGCTGTTCAATTATTCACAAATTCCACTTCAAGCAGAAACACAGTACATGGTTGTCAAAAGCTGATAACGCACTGGCATACTTGACCACCATAAACTCTCGCCAACCAGCCTTGTGCAGTATTGGAATAAAGCTAAAACTAAATCAAGAACTTATAACTGTGAATTTAACCCTATGGTTAAATGTTCTAATTGTGCCTGTCGATCTGGGAGGATTATTTCATTGAAACTTATTTTATTCTTTGGTATTTTAAATATGTTCCTTTTTAAAGTAAAATGAACATACAAAAGATGAACAAAAATGTCTTAATAAAAGTAGAAGAATTTGTCTTGTAAAATCTGGATTCAGTCAAGGGGCCACACTTAAGGACTTAGAAGGACACATGTGACCTCAGATAGTTCTGACTACATACACATAGTAGTATTTGTTGGTTAAGAGGAGAGAGGTACTCGTAATTTATGAATTAAAAAATAGTCCTGACCTGGGAATAAGAATCTTATTCCAGCTTTCACACCGACTCACAGTGAAACCTAACTCTGTAACCTGTCTAGGACTGGGTTTCTGATCTGTTACTAGTCTTTCTAAGATTTTGCTCTGAAATTCTGTAACTAAGTGAGGGAATTTCTATGAAAGTGGCAAACTGTTAGACACTATACAGATGTGTGGGATGTTATGATAGTTCTAAGTGTAGACTATACGTTCACTTAACGCATAGTTGATTGAGTCCTGGTTCTGTGGGGCACATTGCCATGTATTGAGAAGATGAAGATGGCATGACATGACCCCTGATGGATTCTAGTGGGAGACGAAGACATGTAAATAAGCAATGGTAATACAGTGTAATAATAGGTTCTTCAGTGCAGGGAAGTATGAAGTGAGGTTTGTCTTACGAAGTTTTTTTGTGTCTTAAGGAGAGTGGTAGTGTGGCAGAGAGGAACATAGGGATTCCTAGGATGGGAAACAGCTTACCCAGGAAATAAAGGAGTATAAACAAATGGGAGTATTTCAGGACTACAGGTGTGTCATTGATGAGATTGACTGAACACAGGTCTCTTGTAGGGGAATGGCAAGTGGTGAGACTGGAGAGTTAGGCAGGACCTTGCATGCACACTAAAGGGCCTATACTCTGGAGCCAGTGAAACAGAAGCCTTCTTAATATTGTTTTAACTTTTAATTTTAAGGTAATTTCAGACTTAAAGAAAGATTCCAAAAATTGTGAAAAAAAATTCCTATATACCCTTAACCCAAAATGTTAAAATCTCATATATCTGTGGTACAAGAAATTAACATGGATAGAATATTAAAAGCTACTAATTGTACTCAAATTTCCCTGATTGCTCCACTAATGTCCAATTTTTGGTTCAAGGTTCAGTTTGGGATCACATTAGTATCTCAGTGAACCATCTCCTTATATTCCTCTAATCTCCAGTGATTCCTCACTTTCTCTTTAATGATTTTGACCCTTTTGAAGAGTACTAGCCAGTGAATTCATACAGTCACCCTCACTTTGGTTTCTCTGATGTTTCCTCAGGATTAGATTCAGGTTGAACAATTTTGACAAGAACGCCATATTAAGTGCCATCCAGTTCTTCTCAATGCATTATATCAGAAGACACTTGGTATTGATTTTTTCTATGGCGGGTAGTGAAAATTTTGGTTAGTTGGTTAAGTGGGTATCTCCCAGGTTGCTTTACTATGAAGTTACTACCTTTCCCTTTGTACATTAATAAATATCTGAGGATACTTTGAGACTATGTAAATATTCTATTTCTCTATTTTTTGGTTAATAATTTTTTTTTTTTTGAGACAGAGCCTCAAGCTATCCCCCTGGGTAGAGTGCCATGGCATCACAGCTCATAGCAACCTCCAACTCCTGGGCTCAAGCGAGTCTCCCGCCTCAGCCTCCCAAGTAGCTGGGACCACAGG